>VZTZ01021743.1:269320-281132 GCA_013400955.1 Drymodes brunneopygia | reverse complement strand
GCACCCACCCTGCCCACTGGGAGCCACCGGCGCCCCCTGCCGGCTGTGACTGGAGCTGCACCAAAAGGGAAAGGTGCCTGAGGCCAGGCAGGCTGCCACGGGGTTTCTGGTTCTGTTTGTTGGTTAATGCCATAGTTGTCGTTATTTGTTAGTTTTATTTTAAATACTAGTAAAGAACTGCTATTCCTATTCTCAGACCTTTGCCTGAGAGCCCCTTGATTTCAAATTTATAATAATTTGTAGGGAGAGGAGTTTACGTATTTTCCATTCCAAGGGAGGCTCCTGCCTTCCTTAGCAGACACCTGTCTTTCAAACCAAGACAGACAGTTACTTAAATGTCAGCATCCAAGCAAACCAAGACTGTTGGTAGTGGCATATTACAAATTAATGACCAGTAAATTTCAAAAGGTTCCTCAATTTCAAGTCAGCTCACCATCTGTAAGTATGGAATGTCATATCTATTAAAAAAGTGTGTCCATGCCACAGGGTTGTATCACTAGTCCTTGCTGTTGATCAGAAATATTACAATTACATGGGATTTTTTTTGCACTTTCAGTTTTAGTTAGTTGAAATTCAAACTTTATAACATAACTCAAAATAATACAAATTAACTAAAGCATGTGTTTTTACATGTGATTAAGGTTGGGTCTTTTTAGTCTAAGTAGGTAATCAGAAATTAAGAAAAAAATAGATAATTTTTTAAAAATTTGTTTCAGTTTCTGTATTGCTTTGTCACTCAATATTTTTGTTTCAGTCATTTCCCTCTTTATATACCGCTGTTCACAGCCCTTTTCCTTCTATTACCTTCATTTCCCTTCTACTGTGTATAATAAATACCTGCACTGTATAAACATTGTCTAAGATATGACTCTGATATAACTCCAAACTTTTTAAAAAAATCTGTAACTGATGAGGCCAGAAAATATCAAGACTAATAGAAAAGATTTCCTTCTACTTCGTGTTCTCTTAGTTACCAAAACCCACCATTTTTCCTCACAAATATTGACAATTGTTTACAAAACCCAGGAATACTATTTCAGTTAGTCTCCCCTCTGTGTACATAAGTTCTATACATATAAAAATAAATTAATATAAACAGATTCATATGCAACTTTTCAACCAACCCACCAGAAGACTACAGCTGATTTCTGAAATACAAATAGCAGAATCTTATGCAAGTACTTCTAATATCTTCCTTTACTGGCCTGGAAAGCTGTGCCATATTTACAAATCTTTGTTGTGTTATGCAAAGCTTCTCGAGAAAGCACCTGCTGTTTGTATCTGGCTTTGGTGTTTGTGAATGCCTTTGATCCGGCTTTGATCTTCTTGGTTCAGTCAGTCTCACAGAATGGGAGACCCAAGATGCATTAAAATCCTTAGCATGTTTCTAAAAGCTATCACTTCATACTTTGGAAAAAGTGAGACCATTAAAAATCTTTTAGCAAGATTTCTATAGAGCTTTGATTGAAAAAGGTCATTTATAATTCTTAGATTAATATCAATATAATTCAAAGAATTAATTTGCTAAATCTAGTTAGGCAACACATTTTCTCAATGTAAAATGAATAATACAATCAAGATCCTCTAGTTCAGGGATTGTAAACAATCAAAATATGCAGAATGCCTTTAATTTCATTTAGGTGAAGACAACTAATTGGGGAATTACATTTTAGAACATAGTTCACCACATTCCTACAGAATCTAATGAGTAAGGAAATGTCAGTAACAATGGCTTCATGCCAGCCCAGGGAGCCTAGTGTTTCAAAGGTAATGGTATTCCTCTATTGAACACATAACTCAAAAATGTTTGAGTACAAGTCGTAGTTACGGGTCTGTAAGATAATACAATTTAGTACTAAATTCTAATATATTTTGACACAGATTCATATAGTATACAGACAGGTATTGATCAATCTGAAAACTGATACATTCCAGATATTCTTTTTGTAAGCATTTGTACATAGAAACTGAATTATCTAACAAGAAACTATCAAACCCATGTCATCATCTCCAACTGAAGATTCATAATAAAAGATCAGGAATACTTCTCATTCAAAAAGTGCCTTGTTCAAGGACTTCTCTTTATCAAATGCCTAAGATTCCTTTGGCCCATGACTGGTTCAGAACTGAAGATATGCTGGTCTCCTTGCTAGCAAACAGAACAGTAAAATGTAAGATCTCTCTGCAAGCGGTGCTCATAAAGGTCTCTCCTCTGTACCACCACTAATACTTTTCCCACAAATTCTAGTATTAAAATAATTTCTTTGATACATCTATCCCTCTCTTAAATTTGGATTAAATTAGCCAACATTTCATTTAAAAAAACATAAGGGGAAGATGAAGGATGGAACAAACAAAGTGTTTGCTTTTTCCTCCTGCAGGAAATAGGATCAAAAAAACTCCAAGCTAGACAACCCAAACACTTTCTAACATAGTTCATCCCTTGCCAGTCTGTTACTGTTCAAACAGCCCTCCAAAAAGCATCACATTGTTTTTCCTCTTATGGACAATTATTTTCAAGTATTTAATGTTCTGTTGAACTTAAGGCTTATACCTTAGCAAAGAAATCCTATGCCTTGGCAGAAGGAAACAGCATCTTCTCAACCAAATGATGCAGGGGTTTGATGATGAGGTCTCAGCCTCTGGCAGAAGTTTGTCTGGAGCCACTGTGTGCCTTCTTTGTGATTTCCAGCATCCGGTTATTAAATTAAACCAACAGATGCCCATAGAAAGTATTTTATTAAGGCAGTAAGGGCTTCAGTAACTTTCCAAATAACTAATTCACACAGAGAATTTAGCAGTCATTAAAAATTTACAAGCTGTTTTCATTCTCTTCCTGGTTCACCTTGCAGTTTTGCCCACTCAGAAATTTTACTTCTTTTCCATACTATGCTTAACTGCATTAAAGTACGAAAGTCTACACATAAAACTGACTACAATAATTTGGACAGTTTTGACCATTTCTACAAGGCAAACAGAATTTCCACTGCAATGGATTTACATGTAAACTATTAAGTAGTGCCCTAGTAGTGCCAGTAACCTCTAATTTGATTGCAGGCATATCAGCACAGCAGTGACAGCTTTAAAGGAAGCAAACTGAAAGCTTACAGTGGTCCAAACTGTTGGTTTTCTTGGCTGAATGAATTAATCAAAACTCATGTTCATAGCCTGTCTTTAAAAAAACTTCAAAGACTTCCTAGCCTACAGGTAATTATTTTTCTTTCTTCATCTCATTCTTTCAATGTTATATGAATATTCTGAGCTGTAGTTTTACATGGGCATTTATTTTGTAACAAGCTCAGACACGAGAAAGCAAATATTTGCCTTTAAATGCAAACAGAAGAAAAATAGATGTTATTATGTGAATAAAGCTTTCCTTTCTCTCTAGTCTTCTTTAATCAGTTAAGAAATTAATACACTTACACAAAGACAGGAACAATGATTTATGCATTGTATCCCCTAAATCCTGTCAAATATATTATAATAGTCTGTTCTTGACTTTCACAGAAGATCCACCTGACTCACACTCCATATTAACTGCACAAATCAATTAGCTGGGAAATAAACCCATTATATACTATATTATAGGAATTAAATTTTCCACTGATGGGTGTAGAAGGGGAGCCTCCACAATACAAAACACAGGATGGAAACACAATGTGATTTCTTTATGGTTCTACTTGAAACCCAGCTGAAGGTTATGCACATCTCTATATCTCCATATAAAATTTTAATAAGACATCAAAAGCTTCAGAATTCTGTCTATACTTAACCCAAAAATCTGCAGCCAAAAATGGTTAGTTTAGAACTTAATTCTAAGAGTTGGGGAGGGAAAAAACCAACCAAAAAACCTAATTAAATGAAGATCATATTTTTACAAATATCTACAAACACACTTCATCTGAATTGTAATAAATTCAATCACTTCACAGTGATGGAAATACAGACAAGCAACATTCCCATTAACTTCCCTGGTTGATGTTCCTACCAACTTTATCTGTGATTATAACTATGCAAACAAATCTCTTCAGGGGCAGAAGCTTACACTGCTTCAGAGAGAACTTAAATTGCAATGAATAATTTTTTCATTAAATCACTGAGCAAAAATAGCATGTTCCTTTATTGCCAATTAACTGCAACTAGATAAAAATATCCACTCATTGGGAGAATTTTCACAGTTTTCTGAACAAATTTTAGTAGTAAGATTTCTGGTGAGGTATGCAGGACTTGGTACTAACCAGCAATATGCACTCACAAGTTAATAGCTGTCTGTGTGATTGATTTTTTGGGTCACAAGACAATGATCTCTTTTTGTTAGATGATTCCAGTATTTCACTAATCTCTCTTAAACAAATATAAGCGAGATACTGATTTCTCTTCATATCTACCCAGATACCATCAGCAGGCCTTAAAATTCAGTTTCTACAAACACAAAAACAGCAGAAATGTTCCTTGAACAGCTAAAAAACGAGTATTTCCAACATTCAGCAATAATCAAAGTCTATAGCATTTTCCACACAGAAGAGTTCACCTTAAGAGCCCTGGACAAAATTCAGCATAGCTGAAAAGTTCAGACACCATTTTAGATTTTTGTCTTAAGTATCCCATTATTCCTGTTTCTGCAAGTCTGACAAGAAGACTACAATGAAAACCACCATGTAGATCGGAAAAACCAAGGGTTTTTTTCTACCTAACATGGCAATTTGTTTTACATAGCTATCTATGCCTTCATTCTTTATATTCAGAGTTTGATAACATCATCACAACCGATCTGCGATTATAAACAAAACTGGCCAAATTCAAATGACGTGAGTATTGCCATTAAATAACCACAGACAAACATTTGCTTGGTCATGCCTTTTTGCCTTTTTTTTTCCCTTTTTGATGACCTTTCATGGTCTAATCCCAGGCCCTGATCCTGGTACCACATTTGTGGAAATGTCAAATTTGTGTTTTAACATTTGAAAGACTGGGGCTCTGAATTGTACTCCACTGGTTTTACACATTTTCTTTCTTTCAACACGGTTGTATTCAAGGAATAAAATTATCTACTTCCACAATTAATTTCTACCTGCTGTGACAGTGCACCCTCAGGGTAAATATGATATTTTATATTAACACACCGAAAGCTTCCACTGTGATTGACCTTAAAGACACTGACAAATTAATTACTTTGCTCACCAATATGGCATGGCAGCTAAAAGATTGGAGCAGATACCCAGCCAGTTAACATGCATGCTGCCATCTGCTGAATATGACAACAAGGGATTTGTACTGCTCTCTCTGAAAGAAAAGCTGTGCTGGTTTCCAAGAAGTATGTTTTCAAACTCCTCATTCCCAAGTCAAACAATGACTGTTCATGTTCTGTAAAAGAGTTGGTAGTGTCTCATGGGTTTTTTCACTCATGGGTTTAAAACTAAAAAGGAGACTATCTCAGCACATTCATTAAAACTTTGGGGTTGAGTCCACTGTTTAACAGCTGGAGCTAAGTTATATTCAAAAATGCTATTAGATTTATATGAACACTCATGCAGTGCAGATATGAGAAAGGAATTTCACAATTTATGCACCTCATTGTCCACCCTCAATATTACTCTGGTTTAAAATACTCTCCTCTACCTTGAGTCAAAAAAAAGTGGTATTTATGTGTAAGCTGAAGCTCCTGTAACACAATGGTCAGGGGCCAGGACAGAGAAGCAGCTTTTTAAAATAATTAATTATGAGAGAGTTTGATACCGTTCATACAAAGACTAAAGCAAGCTTCTGAAAAAAAGCAGAGGTGTTCCAAAACCACACACATTTTCAACTTGTACAGTACCATTCCTAAAATTCGTATCAAACTGGTCTACATAGCAATATATAAATATATACACATAGCAATATATAACTATACATATAAAACTATATAATATACAATATATTGGTCCAAAAATCCACACTGCTGGGAAATGCAGCACCTATATTTTCTCAGATTTGCTGAGGAATAAGATAGGTGGCTGGCTCCAAGTCCTGCTAACAGCAGAAGAGACAAGTCAGTTGTGTAGATCACCCCCATTCACGTTGTTTCAGGATAATTCAGGCTGGAGGAGACCTCATGAGGTCTCCAGCTCAAACTGCTGCTCAAAGCAGGGTCAGCTGTAAATCAGACTTGGTTACTCAAAGTTTTATTCAATCTGGTCTAAGAAACCTCCAAGGACACAGATGGTACTGCCTTGCTGGGCAACTTGTTCCACTGCTTGATTTAATAGTGAGAAAGAGCTTCCTTATGTCTTAAAATGTGAGGTATTTATAGTTTTTATGCTTCTTGAATATTAAATATTGTACATATGAGTCACTTTTTAGACACATTAGTTATAAATGAGGAGTAGCTTTATAAAAGACAACAAAATTATTGGAATGGAAACCACAGTTTGAGGGGAAAACATGACATTTTGCTCCAAAGCACAGCTTTATTACAATTATTTTTTATGGATGATTTAATCCAATTATTTCCTCTACAATTTACACATGGGCTGATATTTTACAGAAAATTGAATAAAATCTTTATAAACTTTCTTCTCTGAAGAAGAGATCCTACATTTACTTTGACCAAGTATCATAGCCAAAGTTACAAGTAGAAGTGGAATGAACAGAATCATTGTATCTGACCCTCTGTGGCTGCTGTGCAACAGGATAGGAGGAAAATCAAAACAATATTAGAGCCAACTCTCAAGCATTTGGGGTAACACTGGACAAATGGAATAGGATAAAAAAGGGATAATATGTCCCACATGCAAGTCATAGATTCCTAAATCTGCTACTGTAATGAGAAAATCGAAAACAAATGACACTGAACATTGTGGAATGCAGAAGTAGCTGAGCTGTTCAGCCCAGCCAGTGCAACTCTTCAAGAGCTCACTGCACTGCTTTGGGACCTGGATGGAGCCACTTTTTAAAGTATTTCTCTTCAAAACATTTACCTTCTAAAAAGCTGCCTGCCTACTCAAAGTGATCTCAGAGAGCAGACTGACAGGCTCCTCCCACAGCCACGCACCTACAGCAGCATTCAAAATCTAATCCTACAGAAGCACCCAGGGGATTCCAGTGAGCATCATCTTGAAAAATTACCTTTTAAAAAAATTAACTATATTCTAACATCTACCTGGAATTAAAATATAAAATACACGTCAACTTACAAAAAAATACCCTGGCAGTGCCTGAGTTTATGTCATCAGCTATAACAAGCCCTTGGCCATATGGGACAGAACCATGAATATTGTAACAGTACCACAAATAGCACCACACTGGTAGGTTCTTTTAAAAACTGAAACTTATTAAAAATCAAAGCAGAGAACTACTGTATTACAGAGAACACCCACCTCTTAAACTCATTTGTCTTTGTGACAAGTTCTTATGGAAACTTTTCTTTCTCCATTCCAGTAGAAATTTCTGTACCCAAGACAGAGATACTACATACACTGATTCTTCATTTGGGGAAAATACCATGTATGATGATTAAGTCAAAACCTTAAAATAAAACAGAACACAAAATCCATCAGAATGTTGGTAACACAATTTGTAATCATGACCTAATCTTTTTTTTAATACTTGCACCCTTAAGTGATTATGACAAAGACTGGTATTGCAATTGAACTTTTAGTAGTGACTCATTATTATTATTTTGAGACCTAGTCCTGCAAGATGCTGAGTCCTGGGAACTCTACAATGATCAATGGTTGAGGATACTCTGGCCTTTCAATTCCCACAAACTTCATGTTGCTACACCAGAATATTGCAAGCAGCCTCTTTACTAAGACACTTTGCTCAATAAATATTCATATAAATGCTATGAGACACAAACTAGCTTTGCCTGCATATAAATATTTAGAGAATTACTACCAAAATAAATTCATACATGTGTCATCATACAGAATACTGCTCTTTGCTACTTCTGCAGTAGCATTTGCAAAGTACATTAAAAATACATAAAACAGAAGAGGTATTTAATATTAAACATTCTACAGATTCCTGAGACTGAGAGCAAGACTTCATCAGCTACTTAGCTCAGCTTTAATTGTGACTTGACAGGCTGAAAATTGTGTATTTTTAGAGATAATAGTCAATTTAAAATACTGCCAAGGGAGTATTCCAGCATTTAAAAATATTCCTACTCATATTGAGTCAGATAAACCAAATTTCTATCAAACTACTAGATTTTTCTATCTGCACTCTAACTCTGAAATAAAATTTGTTTCAACCTTAATTCTCTAAGTTTCACTTATTCTATGGGATCATACTTTTTCTGTGATCTTGTAGAAGAGCATCTTAATCCTTGCAATTTATGATATTTAAAATTATACAAGTCACGCATAACTAACAATACAATTAAAGGCTACTCTGATGGGATGGGTTGTACAGCACTTGTCCATACTCATGCTTGTGAGCAGAGTTCTATAATCCTCTAGGAAAAGCATTTTTGGTAGAGAAGCATTTCTTTATAGATGTTGTCACTTTTACAAAGAATGCCCTTCCTACATTTCACACTGATGAAATCTTTAATTACATTTTCTCATTTCTATTCATAGTGATTTAAATATAACTGAACTATAAATCCAAAAATTCTCTAGCTATATTGTACTCTGAAGATTATGTTAACTCTAACAGGCCAGAGAGAGGATTTATTTTATAGATTTGTTTTTGATGCATTAATGACGTCCTGAATTTAAAAGAAAATAAATAAGCATGGTATCTGAAAGAAAAACAAAGCAAGCTAAATCACAGTAATGTTTACAAATACTGATCTTAGCTTTATATACAATTTAAACTTCCACAGAGTAAAGTCTTTCTTATATTTCATGTGAACTGTAAATACGTGGGAATACTCCACTAGGGCTGTTTCTTCTCCAATGAAAATTAAGGTCAAACTTAAACTTTGACAAAAGTAAATTCTAGATAGGGATTAGCTTTAAACAAAGAGTTAAAGAGATGCCTGACTCACTGGTTCTCCATTAAACCACATCATCCAGTACCTCAATATTTCTGTCCATTTGTAAGGTGTGATTTGGTATTTGTTGAGGAAGGCAGTGATATTGATGCTGGCTCACAGCTCCTCACTTCCACAGCACACCTCATACCGGCCTCGGCACAAGCTCACTGGGAAATAACTGCACTGCACTTCTGCAGAAACCTGAATTTTAACTATTTGCAGTGCATCTCTTACAGAGATGTGCAAAGGAAGGCAACATTCACAACTCTGAATAAAACAACTCTGAGTAACAAATTTTTTTTTAAAATATCCACTTCAAGAAAGCAAGGAGTAGGAAAAACATCAACTCTTTAATTTATTTTCAATTTTTAATTAGTCACCTTTTAATTCTGACAACATACAAAAAGTCAAAATACATTTTTCAGGTATTAGTAGGACTTCAAAAAATTCTCTGATTAGAAAAATAATCATCACTAGGACAGTTACACAGACAAAACATGCATCTGTAACCTTGTTTTGATATTTTAACAAATATAGACATGTGGATGAGGAAGCAAGATCGTAGTATTGAGAGACTCCAAAAATTACTCTGCTAATATGACCAATAATTATAAATGGTATTTCAAACTGATGGTAAAAACTATCCAAATATTATCAAATTTAATAATTTAAAGTAGTCCCACTGTGATTTTGTCACACATGCAATATTTTTGTATTTTATTTAACATCCGTGTTCAGGAGTTCTGAAGGCCTATGTTTTTAGGGGCCTGGGGAACCACTGGTTTTATTTTCAGTTTTACTCTCCAATATTTTACTGATTTCCAACACAAATATTCCAAGCAGTATCAAAAAGTGGAAAAACATACTGCATCACTGAAGCTCCTTAAAGCGTTTGCATTCTATGATTAATTTAATAGTTCGTATGCTTTACCAACTTTATTTATGATAGACTGAGAAAAAAAGAAGGGGAGAAAAGCCAGGGGAAAATAAAGCTAGGAAAAATTAGAGAACTAGTCACATGCTCTAGAAAATATTTAAATACTGCCAATCTTGCCTTTGTGACTTTGAATCTTATGTTCTTTTCTCATATGAAATTGTTGCTGCTGAAAGCACCATTCACTTTGTCCTTCGGAGAACCTGAGGTTTCCAGTGCTTTAGTATCATTACTTTATACTGAATTCATATGAATATATATGGCTGTCCCCTTTTATATTTTTTTAGTGCTATTTAATAGAAAATAGGGCTTTTACATACTTTCTACAGGAGGGGGAAAAATTAACTTATCTCCTTTCTGTATCTTTTATATTTTCCTTGTAGAAGGTAACTCAAAAGCAGCTCTCTCAGAGGGGAGTCTCTTTCCATTGTTGACCCCGGAATGTCAATGAAAGCTCATTCATAATTTCCTTTCCATGCCATAAGGAAACATAATTTGTAGATCTACTTTCCAAGGAAATGAAAGACTGTATCTCTGTAAAAGATACTGCTGATGAAAAGGGGATAGCTAAGACATCTTAGCATAAAACATAAATTTGAATTCACTCCCCAAACAAAATATAGTTATTGTAATCCTAGAAGCAATTCAAAAATGTAATAAAACACTGGAAATAACAGGAAAAGTCAGCATTTTTGATCTGGGAAAACTAAGCCAAGGATATGCACTCTTTTCAGATAGCCTGTAAGCACAAAGCTCCATTTGTCTTTCAGCAGTGGTCTCAGCTCTTGAAGGCAAACAACACCAATCTTGTAGACTTGGAGACAGTTAGGAAATCATGTTCTGTTCGCACTCATCCTAACACCCTCCCAAGCTTGGGGTTTTGTTTTGTCTGGAGTTTGGTATTTTTACCAAACTCAAGTTTTGCTTTTTAAATATTTTTAGCCTGTTTTTCTCTTAGTTAAGATTATATAGCACCTAAAAAAACACCACAACAGAGTTAGCCTTTCTGTGCTAGATGCTGAAAAAGCACAGAATGTAGCCCACGAGAATCTAGCTAAGACTAAAACATTGCCAGCTGTAAAGCTAATACATTTTTACCACACAGAGCTGAAGAACACATTTATAATAATCTTGACTATGTCATAAATAAGATTACCCTGACCATAGATCTTGAGTTTGAGTCTTCTAAAGGCAAAATAATTGAAACATCAGGATGCTTCACCCATGTTAACAGTATAGTGCTGTTATTTACACTTGGGCCATGCTCAGCTGTGCTGAATGCCCATCCCTGAGGAAGCCAAACCTCATCATTGCCTGAACTGTGAACCTGAGCTGTGAAAGTGACCTATGAAAGGGACCTGCAGAGGTGGACAGGGGCCAAGCCAGAGCCCCAGCTGGCAAAGCAGTGTTGTCTGACTGCAAAGACGCTGGTTGATGTAGGGAAAAGGAAAGTCCTGACTGCCCTTGGGAAGGCTTTCGAGGGTTCCCCTCAGCAAGTGACTTCCATCTGCCTGCACAGGCTTTCCCACCTCAGCTCACAGGACAAACCAAGAAGATACAATGGTCCCTTGCTGTCCATGGGCCAGCTGGAGAGCACAGATGGCTTCACCCTCACCAGGGCTCAATCAAGTCCTGACTTCACTTCCTAGATGGAAGTCCGAAAGGGATTCCCCTGAGGAAAACCCCCTCCTCGAAGCTCTCCACATCAACCCACCCTTGCATGGTGCCAGGAGCTCCTTTCGGGAGAGCGGCTCCTCCCACCTACATCGGCGCTCCGCAGAGGAGCGGGCCTCCGACGGCCCCTGCCGAGGGCGACAACGCCCGGCCGCCTGCGGGGTCAGCGGGGCGCTAAGCCCCGGCTGGGGGCGAGCCCAGCCGCTAACGCGGGGCCGGCTGCGGGCTCGGTGGGGCCG
>VZTZ01021743.1:204949-269099 GCA_013400955.1 Drymodes brunneopygia | reverse complement strand
AGCGGGGCCTGGGCCCGGCGCGCAGGGCAGGGCAGGGTTCCCCCGCACCCGGCAGCCGCCCACGGCCCCGGCAGCAGCCCCCCGCTCGCAGGAGCCGTGTCCGCCGCACAGGGACGGGGCTGCCGTGCGGGCTGCCCCCGCCGCAGCCCGGTAGCTGTCCGAGGCCGGTCGCTCTCCAGCGCAAAGCAGCGGCGATCCATCCCGCTCCAGGCAAGCGGGCATTTATAACGCTGGCTGACTGCACCAGCTCGGGGGAAACAGCGAGGCGCTGGAAGCAGGGAGCGGCAGCCTCCGACTGGAAATAAATTTGTTTAGAGTGAAACCGGAGGCGTCACGTGAAGACACTGGATTTAGTACTATAGCCACGCTCCGGGCTGCTGCAGAGTTCTGTTATTTACAAACGTGTTCAAGTCACCGAGGGATCGCGGCTGAAATTGAAATAATGATAAAAGCAAACAATAGGTTTTAGCCATTGTTGGCTTGTGAAGGAGATTTTAGATTAAGTCGTTTAGGAAACTGGAATTGCACTCTCCCACTTACGAGCAGTAATGACTGAAAGCCCCCAGGTCTGCAGATGTCTGTGGCACTGTATTTTACAGATGTAGAACTTGTCTCATTTGTCGGTTTTTTGTGGCATACAGTCTTGTAACTGTGAGCATTATAAAAACGTGACAAGAGAAAACATCGCTGTAGTATTGCAGTCTATTACCAGCAGCAGTCCGTGCCGTGTTGCCACAATTTACATTGCATGGTGGTGAATGTCATTTTAATGATATCAGTTAGGTACCAGACAACCGTGTGAGGCAATGTTCAGCTCTTCTGGCAGGTTTTTCACTTAAAATAAAGGTATTAATCATATGCAAATATGTACTGAATGTCCAACAATACGGAAAGGATGCTCCTCTTTAAAAACAAAAACAGAACCTAAAAAGCAATTCAGTGGAAATCTGATTTACGGCTGCAGTATTCTGACTGCTTTCCAATCAGTAAGATACAGTGGCAACTTTAAAAAGCAGGAGATGATAGAGGATTAATAACATTAGCTAAGAAATTAGTTATATCAGTTCTATTAAATAAGAGCTATTTTAAAATATAAGGTTTTGCTGTGCCTGTAAGGAGACTCATCAAGCAGTTGCACACACAGGAGTTTCACATCTGTGTGAATAGCAGCACATGGTCTTATTGTAACTGCAGGTTTCCACACACTCATTTTCTTTATTTTTCTGTCTTCTGTTACACTTAGCAAGATCTACTACTAAAGAGACTGCATAGAAGCAGGAAAAGCTGTTTTGTGTCATGCTCTGTCCACAGAAGAGTAAAACCACTAATAAGGCAAACACATCTGGCAGAATAATTTTTTTTAGTTCAGACTCCAAAATAGCACTGGGGTAAAATGTTCCATCTTATGCTCTCTCACAATCCAGGACTGAAAAACAGGATGAGGCACTGGAGTAAAATGGCACAAGTGAACTTTGGAAACTTTGCTCCTAGCCCTTTTTGCTGTGGCATGCTGTGCAGAGGGCATGAAAATGGCCTTTTATTCATCATTCTGTGTGACATTTTCAGAGATATTCAGATGTTCTTTCCAGGCTCTTTTGACTTTGTCGAGGGTCAGGAATAAAAAGGCTCAAAAGTTCTTAAGATCAGATTAAAATTAGAAATCTGGTTTTTATCAGAGCTAATTTGGTTTTCATAAATTAAAAAAGTGAGATCAAGTGGATCCTATACACATTAAATGTAAAAAGGTGTCACATGGCAAATAACAATTTAATTTTGTTGACTATGAACAATATAGTTCATATTTCTGTGGAAAATTATATATGTAAAAATTTTTACTATGTTTTTATAGAAAAAAGTACAAGATTTGACTCAGCACTCACTTCAGAAATAGAACTAGGGTTCAATTATTTAACTTGCTTTGTGCTAAATTGAAATAGAATAATAATTTTCTGCCCTGCAGGTGAGGAAGCAAATCTATGATATGAACCTAACTGTTGGAAACAAGGGAATGGTAAATTCTTTCTTTTCCAGAAAGAATTGTGCTGTATGCTCATGTCTTGAAAGGCAACTTTTTACATGCCCTTGACACTCCAGTATACACAATACATTTCTAGTCATGGCCTTCATAATTTTCAGGTAATAATTTATTTTATTAACCAACTGTTTTAAAATAATGCCTTGAGGAGTAAAAAAAATTTAATTTAGTACCAGGCCATCACTGAGTCAAGACTGCTGTCCCCAGGCACTCTTATTATGACAGAGATGTTGTGCTCAACTTACTCAGTTATTTACTGAAAGTGTTTAAGTATCGCCATCTTATGGTAAAATATGTAACAAAAATTTATATATACTTTATTCCCCAATCCCTGAAACATTAAAATTTTATTTCAACCGTAGCAATTTATTGCCCATGCTCTTGAATTCTTTCTTTTAAATTTGATATAAAATATTGATCAGCTGTAGAGATTAGATTCTTCTTTAACAACTGGAAGGCAGCTCGCTAATGATAAATTTTAACACAGTGCTAATTAGTGAATATCAATTTATGATGCTTATCAAGTGTTGTATTTGTTTAATTTATTCTATTTTTGTCTGTATTTACATAGGAAAATTTAACAAAAACTATCCATGATAATATATTTCATTAAAGATTTATTTCCAACAGGTTGGCTAGACATTCAGCAGAAAGCCAGCTACAATGAGAGGATTTGGATAGAAAATCTTTCTTTCTCCTGCTCATAAGTGCAGTATCTTGAAAGAAGGAAGTATCTAGTATTAGGGAATTTCTAAGAGTTACTGCTAGATGGCATCTCTGTGCTGCTTTTCTCTACCTGGAGTTTTCTGTAATGACCTTCACAGTATGTAAAGTGGGCTTCTTTTATAAGGGTTGCTTTGCTGACCATCATTTGATAATCACAGTGGTATAACCAAGTAAGCACTTTGTAGCTTGATAAAGCTGCTCCACACAGAAATCAGGCTCAGCATTCTTCAAAGTCTAGATGGCATTTTGTAAGTTTAATTTTGGAAATCTAAATAGATCTGATAAATATGTTCATGTTTCAATGCAGTTAATGACCTTTAGGCCTTTAAATTTTATAATGGCTTTATATCCTACATTTGTTTGTTTTCCATTATTTGAATTTTGGAAAAAAAAATTTCAGAAAATGTCTGCCAAGTACAATCCCAGACAGAAACTAAGTGTAGTGTTATTAAGGACAGTTACAGAAAGGGAACTGTGATTTATATTTATTGCATGGAATAATAGGATGGTTGGGAATATTAACATTAAAAAATAAAAGCTGGTTTGAATTCAGTCATCTGTTTTTGAATGCTTAAACTTTGCATATTTGGAATGGCTGTGTTTCTAGATTTTAAAAATCTACGACTTTCACACATAATCAGACTATACAAATAGCCACTAAAATCTTTATTTTTCCCAGATTTCGAGAACTTGTTCATAGGAAGAGTGCACTGCTTTAGTGCAGCTTAGCAAAACAAAATAATTTATCCCTATTGCAAGAATTTATAAGAATACTATGTACAGCAAAGGGTTACCACAATACACTAATTTACTGAAAATATGACTCACAATACACTGCAAAATTAAATCTCGTTACCTACTTGGAAATCAATTTACTCTGTTTCCTACAGTATTCGTAGTTAGTCAATATGAAAATCGTTCATAATTATTTAACCTCCAAGATCTAAGAATGCTCTAAATCATTAATCGCTGACTGTGGTCAAGTCTCCCTTGGTGTCTGCTCTCCCATTTCGCCCATTTTCTCCTGTAACATGACTCAAGAGCCATTGAAGAACATCCTATTACTATCAATATGCCCTGGGCTCTCTCCCTGGTGTCATTCCAGATATTTTACTCACACTCTAGTAACTTCAGTCAATATGTTAAGACCCAAAATTGTAGTTAACACTACTTGTTCTTCCTGCAGTGATCAATACAGTACCTTCTAACCTTTCAGTCCTGGGAAAAAAGGATGCTTCGTGTATTTCCACTTTATCTACACTCAATGACACATGTTCACCATTAAATTATATAAAATAACAGAAAGGTATTCACTGCATCATTTTAAGTAACATATATTAAGTTATTGGAAGACAATATGCAAAAACACCCATGTGAGTGACATCTGCACGAGTGCTGTATCTGTCAGATATCACATGGTCTTTAAGGTCTTTTTAAACTGTTGATGCTATGGGAAAAGGTCTTTTTCTTCTTTGGTTGAAAACTGATTCCTCTGTTGCTCATGACTCTTATGACTTCTACTCATTTAAATGCACTCAAAACCAATTAGATATGTTATACAAAATCTCAAAAACAGTTGTGTGCCTATACACAGACATATCCCCACAGGAAACAATTATTTTTCCAGTAAAGACAAATTGCCTTCAGGTAATCAGGCTTCCACCTTTCTTCTATGTTTGGCCAAGTCATAAGCCAGTGAAAGAGCATCAATTCACTAAGTCTGCAAAGAAGAAAAAGCTGAAGCAGAGAAGGCGACTGTCAGAAACAGAAGTGCAGTACTGAAGCTATTAAAACAACATCAAGCTATAGCTCTAAAAATGGTGTTTCTAGTTGGCTGCAGATATAGCACAGTTGTGTTAAAATTTCAAGTTCGAATACGTGAAATTCATAAGGGACCTATTAAGAAATGAACAGAGACTCCTCAGAGAGGGCCCAGTCTATTTGGGACACTGGCATCCCCTTTTTCAAAACTGCAGTATGACAAAAGTGCTTTAGGGCATCACTTAGGCATTCTTAGTGAATCTTGACTGAAAGCCAGGGAAAATTCAAAAGCATTCTGTAAATCTTTGCAGCAGGAGTCTGGGAGAAGTCCTCTCAAGGACCATCTTTCTCAAGAACAGCAATCTATCCTCCAGATCACTCCACACGGCAGTAGATTTCTTGTCTAGGACCAAACCTAGAGAAAGTTAGGACTTTGTGTGCCTGGATTTGAGTACAGAATTCTTTTCATGAGTGAGAATTCAGAAATAGTGAAAAAGTTACCTTAATTTCAGAGTTTCAGAAATTCTTGGATTTACCTCAGAATTCCAGACCAGATCTCTTATTCACGTGTTTTTAAACCAAGATATGTGACCAAAGCACGTGGTTCTATCCACATTAACCATTCCACCTAAGAACCTGCCAGCAGAGTTCTTAGTCCTTTAAGTCAGTACAAAACCAGAAATACAATAGCAATACATATTATTCTTAAAAGTACTTTGAAATTTGCCTTGGACATGACCTCATATGTCACAGCATTACTTCCAAAATTCAGTGATACTTCACTGTAAGCAGGGACTGCAGCTTCTGATTTTTTCCTTAGTGACTTAATGAAAACTGATCTTCTATCAGCAGCATTATTTGCTAGAACAGTTGAAACAATTTCAAAAACATTACTATTTTTATTGTCTTTGTTTTAATTCCTGACATTAAGGGGCTTTAAAGTCTAGACTTGGTTTTATTTGGAACTGAAGAATTCATATTTCTGTCTTAAAGAGACACCAAGACACCAAAATGCAAAATAATAAGGCCCCCTGTATAGATTAGTTTATCTCCATTACATCCTGTTTGGAATAGGAATAAAACTTTTTTTAAAAAATAGGGAAATAACTGATGTATCAGATAAAAAATGTTCATAGTGTTTATCTAGTTAGGCACATGTTGTCTAAAGATGATCTCTAGCATTCATCTTTACTGGCCAGCTTCTAGAGATGGTTTCCTAATAATTGCTTTTTCTTACAACAGGACTGATTGATACTAATGAACTGAATACACCACAAAATGTGTGCCTGCTTGGGGAAGGAAACAGAGCACAAAATATTGGTGATACAAGCAGTTGGCATTGAGAAGTAACTGTATCAATGTACACAATCATTTGCTTACTGAAAGGTTCATGGTGGAATACTTTCCTTTCATGCTGTGCTATGCTGCCTTCAGCTTCATGACAAAGGTTTACACCTCAGAAAAGCTAAAGAAAAAAACAGGTATATTTTTCTTAAGTCAGTAAGCTGTCTTAAATTGGAATTTGAGTTACAGCCAAAAGTAGATTGAATACCAGGCCTATGGATATGGAATCTTGTAAATTCTGACCCAGCTGCTTCTGTAGCTGTCTTTCCACAAGAAAGAAAAACATTATGTAATTACTCATAAAATATGCAGTCCTCTTTATTTAAAACATTTTTTTCCTCAGGAGAAATTAAAGAAACTTTAATATTCTGACCTCTTCTGAGCCTTTTTCAGATTTTTAAATCACTTAAATAACCAACCTAAAGCTGCCTCAGATAACACAAATGCAATGTTTTTCATCTTGCATTCCCCTGAAGAACAGTCATGCGTCTGCTGCACTGCCTTCTAACCAAACAAATCCTTGTAACTGTAATTTAATGATTCTGTTTACTTATTTCACTGAAAAGCCTGAATCAGTCAGTATAACAGCAGCTTAAGCAAATTCTAAAAGCAAGTATCCCTCTTCACTGCAATGGTTTTGGGAAATAATGTTTGCACCCTCCTCAAGCTGTCAGGGGTCTTATAAGGGGGCAGCCAGAACAATTGGAAAAAACTAACTCCATTCTGAGTGAGAACTGAGGGAGCTCTCTTATTAAGTGCCATTCATAATATGGTGAATATTGTTCTTAAATTATTGGGGCATGTTATTAAAAAGAGTTTATAGAGATTTCCATGAACTTCCTTTCTTAGAATCACAGCTATAGGAATATACTTCAGAATTTGTTTCAGTGTGTCCCTTTCAAGGAGGCAAATAAGCATGTAAGTAGTTTTCCATGTATAAAACTGTAAATGCTGTTTGAGTTTGGACTTCGGATTTAAAATTAGATTTACACAAATATAAATTTCAGCATTTAGAATAGATTAATACTTGTGATGACAGCAAATATTACTGATCTTAGATCTCATAAGCACAAACCTATTACACCCTTCCTTACTCATATTAAATGGAGATGTTCACTCCCAGCCTCCCTACTATAATTATTTTTTTCCTATTCTTTTTGTATAACCTACATATTATTCAAACTATTCTACCTTCTTATAGTAAGACTGTACATTTTCAGTATATGGTATTGAGATGTTTTTCCCAAGAAAATACACAGAAGGCAGTGTAATTGTCACAAACTATTGTCCTGAGTAACCAACAGTACACAGAGTAGATGATGGTACAAAAAAAAGTAGATCCAGCTGTACATACAAGCACTTAGTTCTCAGTTCTGAAAGCGTGTGACAGGTTTGAATTTATAATGAGATCTCAGACCAATATTGTTTGCTGTCATCACAGCTATTTCTGCATAAAGAATATAGAGATGCGTGTCAGGCAGAGTAGCTCAAACACAAAGATTGCCGCTGACCTGTTTTCCTATCTCTGAACACATGCACAATTATCAAAACACTAAAAACATATGTGTGAACAATTTCCCATGAGAATCAGCTTTAGCCACAAGCAAAGATGATGATCTGCATTTCTGACATTTTAAAGCCTCAGGTTCCCCTCTGACTAACCTAGAGGCTAATCCTACTGCCACCTCAGCCTGCCATGTAACAGGCGGGAATTTACTGACTTCCAGATAACTCCTCAGTCTCCAACAAAAAAATTGCAACTGCTCTTGCTTTTCTTTGTGATTAATAAGTTGATATTAAAATGATATGGACTTTGCTTTTCAAGAAGCTCAACAGTATGCGTGTGTAGTAACATCAATTAAACTAGATATGCAAAAATGTAGCTGGAAAGGCAAATGAGTAAACTGGAAGCTATATTCCATACCGTGTCACACAAAAATTAGAGTTTCCAGTTGTACAGAAGTCTCCTGGCCCTGAAAAATACACTGAAACCAGATGAAATAAATAAAAGAAGTTCCTCTAAGGTAGGAGGGCATGTAAATAGTAGGAGTGGCTATGTCTTCACCCTTCTACTGAATTTTCATTTAAAACCCCTGAAGTTACATATGCACCACATAATCCTACGTTCTTTGATGTAACAGGTTCACTTATGACATCAAAAAATCTGTCAGCTGTGGCTCATACAAGGTCAAATAACTGACTTGCATTCTAATCCTTTTCAACAGGAAGTTTATAAAAATAATTGTAATGACCTTCTGCTATACTAGTTCTGCAGACACTGCTAAAATAAATACTTCCATATTAGCAGATGATACAGATATACATTTCTGCCTTGTTTCCTTTCCATACATCTTGCTGTGATCAGCAGTCTGTCTAGCACAATTCAAGAAGCTCAGATTTCTGTGCTGTAGTTGTTGTCTTTTGCTGATCTTTGCTCTCTGGACTTGCTTTCTCGTAAAGCCACATACATCTGCTGCTCAAGTTCAAGTCTGTGAATGTGAATATCTTCACTGCAGTGACAGAGTAAAATAAGTGTATCCAAGGTTCTGGGTGCCAACCTTGCATTTGCACGTGAGATCCCACAACACCAGCAGTGTTCTGTCCTTTCTTTAAAATGGTGAAATACAACTTTAGCCTCCATACATACATGCATATATATACACACACACCCACATATATCTATATTTCCCCTCTTATTTGTCAATGAAAAAGAGCAGGCATTTGAAGAAAATTTTGAATGGAAATATTTACTGAATTAGGGTTCTCAGAATGCCCCATTTATTTAGACCATGGTGTTTGTCTTTTTTAGAGACTAAGTTCTCCCTCTCTAAGGTAGTCTTTCTCATCTCAAGCACTTAGAAGAAAAACTGTATTGGCTAAAACACTCAGTCATCTTTAAAAGTATTTAATGAAGCAATAACTTGATTTTGTAAACGCCACCAGGGACTAGATTGTGGAATTTTAGAGCAGGCAGAGAAGTACTTTCTTGTCCCCAAAACACCTTTATTTATACTTCAGTCAGTGCTAACTTTCCCCCTCTTTCTCCTCCCGCTCTGACCTTCAGAGAGCAGCACAAGAGGGTGACCACAAATGCCACTCATTTGTTCTTCCAACTCCTTCATCATCTGTGTGTGGGGGGACACACAGGCAGATCTGTTCCTCTACTTGTCAGACTAGACAATGAAATTATCCTGGTGGATGTGAGGTACAAGGAGAAGGAATGTGTTGGCTCATTTTGAGTTTCTTCCAGCCTGAATGAGAAGTGAAGAAACATTCTTCCTTAGGAGATTTCCAGACCTAAAGAAGACAGAATGATATCAGGCTTCCCTGATGTCTCTGATAAGGCATGTACAAGAAGCCACCAGGCAATAAGGAGAGCCTCGAATTTTAATTTTTTGAGAAAATGAAGAAAAAGGGATTTTCACAGATACTGGCATACTGGCAGTAGTTGAAGTATTCAAGTTTGGCCAGTTCTAGATTTGTCAAGTGAGAAAGCTGCACTAATGGCTACAGTTACCACTGTTATTTATACAGAAGAAAAACTTAGCCAGATGCTATTGGCATTGGTATGACATTCACCTATGTCTTTCAGGAATAAAATTAATTTTGCTCTTGCTAATAACTCTCTCCCATTTAGAAATAGCACAGAAATTAAATAAGGCTAAGACTGGTTGGGCCAGTGGGTCCATGTCTGTACAAGGGACATGACCAGTTCGTATTTTCTCATGTGGTTCCCCAAATCACTTTCTAAATGGGTGGTAAGAGTGATGCTGGTTACTGAAAAACATGCCTGATAAGCCCTAACTGCCTGGTTCTTCTGTTAAATAGACACAAGGTTGAATCTTTTCTCCTTCAGAATTTTCCCAAACCACACGCAATTAGATGTCATCCAACACTCACATTCCCATCCTCATCAGCATTCTTGGATATATGCTATTTGTATTTTGCGATTTTCTGGTTTTAATAGCCTCTAATACTTAAGAATGACCAATGTTACCTTTCTTCTACTTTCTAGTAGAAAGTAGAGGACTTCCTAGTCCCTCTGTGCCCCTACCTTTAGAAACTATTCTTTTAGGCAAATATTTTTCTGTTGAATTATCACTCTTTTTTATCCACTGTCATAAATTTCTTACAGTTCTAATGATTTACTGTATCATGTCATCATTAGCTGCCCAAACTGAGGCCGATTTTATGAAACTAATAAATGGGATATTTTTCTTTTCTAGTATTTCTGCTTCCTCTGCAAAAAATCTGCTATCATTAGCTAATTTAATACCAAGGTCCTTAGGCTTCTCTTTTCTTCTCCAAAATGCTGATTGTTATTCTGTACCCACACACTTGTTTGCAATCTTGGAATGCTTTCTGACTAGCTCTGTCCCTTAGAGATGCCCCTGACAGCTAAGGATTTGTGTTTGCCATTCAGTTTTCTTTAGAGGATGGCTGCTTTTTCCAGGAACCTTTTTGGTACTTTCTGGTTTTGAGAGATTAAGAGTTTTGCTAAGTTTTGACAGATTCCTTCTGTATTATTTCAAATGCTGAAATATGTTATTTCTATTTTCATTAATAATAATTTAAATTATTGCTCTGAGCTACAAATAAGAGCACATCAAGCCAAATGCACTGTTTACCTAGGAAAAATATCCCAGACTTACAACAATTCACATAATTGTGGTGCATGCTTCTTATATGTTTGATTTTACTTAAAAGTATGTAACAGATCTAGTAACTTGTTCATTGGACTGGAAAGACTTTCAGCTGTCTTTCCAAGGGCATGTATCCAAATTCTGGATCAGTTACTCCAGTTATTATCAGTTTAATTAAAATGCTTCATGCCAGGCATTGGGCAGGACAGGGAGTGGAGGCAGGGAGGGTAAAGAACCTACCACAGCCTAAAGGAGCCATTTTTTATACATTTATTGTTTTGGGAAGGCCTTTTATAACACATGGCTGTTTGAACAAGGAGGAACTAATGATCAGCACACGCCTACTACCATCAACCTAAATATTAGGTGAAGAAATATTTTAATTATCTACTTGGTTATTTTAATTTTTTTAAAAAATAATATCCAGTCAGACAAATCACATTTGGTGACCCATCATATTACTTCAGAGTATTTGCATTTTTCACCAAATTCTTTGAATTCAGAACATTTTAAAATGGGCAACATCCTGTTAGAGACATCTTCACACCAAACAGAGCATATCCTCCCCATTCCCAGTCAGTAGGGCTTTGCACTTCTGTTTTCCTTAGTACCAGCATGCTCAGACCCACAGGCACTGATGCTGGGGGAATTCTTGCCTGCCAAAGTGCCAAGGCTGATTCCTCACTATAAGTGAGTGCCACAATGTCTGTTCATGACGAGACTCTACTTGGAGATCAACTTCCTTGCAGAGAAACTGGCTGAAAGGCCAAAGATAACACTGGAGGTAATGGGAACTTCAGAACAAACCCTTTAATGCCTGCCTGTGGATGCAGGCTCTGCCTCTGCTGACTCTGAAAAGTGAACTCTAAATCCAAATCAGAGCTGTGTACAATGGCACCTTCACTGTGTGCCTTGAGACAGCAACTTGTGTTGTCACATGGCACCAAAATTGTTTGGTTTGAATTGTGTCATGTGGAACAATACATACATTATATAAATGCACAAGATATGAGCCTTAAAGGATAAAATGTAAAATCTATCTCAAATGAACAGGCTGGGAAACTGAGAGTTTGTGATGAAAAGAAGGATGAAAGTAATAAGCTAAATAGTGGACACATTGTGAAAAATGTCCTAGGTGCTCTGAAAATAGGCTTAGAAAGGAAATATAACAAGAAATCCAAATGATACTATGTGTGGTTAAAATAAATAGTTCTACTGGGAGCAGCCTGGAAATACTGAAAATGAAAATATCTGAAAAAACCTGCTAATATAAGACGACTATTTTGTCCTTCATAAAGGCATTGACCTATTAATAAAAATAAGACTTAACAGTACCAAAGTAGATTGGGACTGGGATGTATTTCATTAAAAAGTACACTGCTGAGTGCCTAAAGAAAGCCCTGTGACTATACCTCCCTCTGGCCACCCATCATCTGTGTCTCAGAATGTTCCCATACCTTTGGCTAAGTCAGCAGGCTTGTGCTCATCAAAGATCATGCGGGCAGAAGATTATTGTGAACAAGCACATCAGTGCAAGACACTTATGAAGAAAATGAGGATGAAAATGCAAATGATTCAATATTTATATTTCCTAACACACTGCCCTCAGTAGATAGGAAAGACAACAGAAGTAAAATCTTCCACAAATAGTTATTCCAATTTTTAAACAAACCTAGGTTAAAAATCGTTTGTACTACTTTCCTATCAAGCAAAATCATTGACAAAGCAGAATGTTAGGCGAATACTATAATTTTGAATACACTTTTGTAATTTGTACTTGCATTTGTACAAGATAACAAATTTTGTGTACTCGCTTAAGAAATACCGATGTATTTATGGTTTATCAATCCAAAGTTGCTCAAATTTTAGCATTCAGATTTGTGAATTATTCATAGGATAGCTGTGCACTAGGAATTATTTATAGAAATGTTGCTGAAAATAGCACTCTTTGTAGACTGATTCTAGTAAAAGAGAAAGCTAATTTTGTTAAATTGTTTAGATCAAATTATCTGCTTAGCCTTATTCTTGAGAATAGAGTGCAGTTTATTTTTAACTATGCATTGGGACTCTCAGCACTTCTCAGAAGAGTGAGATAGAGCCTAACACATTGCAGTGCTGCTGTTCTGGAGGCCTGCTGTGAATATGCAATTATGAATGGATTCAGTGTGAGAATTTGCTTTGAACTGTACTATCTTTTGTTGTGTTTCTGGGAACTGCTAAGCCATCCTCTTCTGTTTCTGTCCAAACTTTTGTCCTTTGAATATAAAATAAGAAGAAATAACAGAAATCTTCCATGTGAGAAGAAGTAAGCACAGCAAACAACATGACTGTTTTTATGGGATTCACGAGGGATTTGTACAGTACAGTCTCAAGACAATAGATTCCTTATTCTGTAGCTAGAAAGAGAATGTCTTGGAGTCTGAGGTGCAGTTAAAATGCATTAGGACCCCCAGGCCACTGTTTCTGCACAAGGACCAGTGTAGTTGCAAACACCGTCTGCGCCGCAGCAGGGAAATGGTGGCAAAGGTTGAGGGTTGACTTATGGCCTTTGTCTCTGGTCTCTGTTTCTATTTGAGAGATGCTGCAGCTCCTGAGCACTCTCCGAAGTCAGACAAGTTATAGCTGTTGAGGATCTGACCCTAACTAAATTCCCAGTTGTAATTTTGTGGTGTTACTGAGTCTGGAGTGATCCTGCCATCCCCACACCAGTAATTACTGGCCGTGCCTGGACTGACATCAACACAGCACCAAAAAGTTAGAGATAAGACAAAATCTGGCCACCATTATTTAATATCCTTGCCCCCATTTTCTTCCTTCCCTCCTCCTCACTAAAGGAATCCTAAGCTGAAATAAAAAGACATTTTTTGCATAATTTCTGTCACCAGAGGTTCTCAGAGAAGTCAGGCTGAGTGAGGACCAATTCTAGTGCTGAAAAGAAGTCTGTTTTCTGTGTAGTGGAATTCTCAATTGCCTTTTCTCCTCTCCTTGAAAACTTTTTAACAAAGAAAATCATGCTGCTAGTTACTCTCTGTCCATCATTAGCTAAATAAAACTCCATAAATATTTCATTCTGGTAAAACCTTAATATTCAAATAAACCAACATACTCCAGCAAACATATCCATTATTACAGGTTACTCTGAGTTGATCGGGCACATATAAGGATTTTTTTCCCCCCTAAACAGTAGTTATTTGTTTTTTATGATTGGAAAGGAAAAAAAATCATCCTGAGTGGCTTTATTCTGTTTGTCTGGTGAACCAATGAGCAAAAGCAATTTCCAGTAAACAAAATTGTGACATCTTTAGTGGTGTAAGCTAGGTACCATACTGTCAATTCAGGATTAGTCCTGGGTATCAGAAGACACATGTCTCTGTAGTTTTTGAGAAGACAGATACACATGCATAATACAGTGTCATCTAATGCTTAGAGTCATCACTAGCAACCGCCTTAAGGTACACTCAGAGTTGCATTTCATACACAGAAATGTTTATGGAGCTAAACGTCGTTTATATTCAGGAAGGATTTTGCTCATCATTTTTCTATTAGTTATGCAGACGCTGTTTCATTTTTTACTAACACCAGGACTGGATATCTACAAAACACAGATATGGTAGTTTGAATTCATGCTTCTGGGGGCTTTTTTTCAGCTCAATTTTCAGGGACTAATTTGAGAACAGTGCAATAGCAGAGTGTGAAAAAGAGAATGGTTCTGTTCTTTCTGGGCACAGTGATAGACAATTTCTTTTACCATGCACACTTATAACAAAGTAATTATGTTTGGTAAAGAGGCAACATGGAGCAAAATTCTTAATCCTTATCCTGTGTGAGTAAGAATTTAGGGATTTAGCTCTGCATAACAATTGCTTCACATTATTATTGTATGATTACTTTTACCCTCTGTAGTGGTGAGATAATATGTTGTTACCAGTGTTTAGTATTTATTGTACTCAATCTAGAAACAAAGTGCATTTATGGGATGTCTCACACATATGTTTGTATTCTCCATACATTGTAAAATAGCATATAGATGTGCAGCTTCCTCGTACATAAGTTATGTTTTAATTATACCAAATCCACAGCTCACGGGCTACATTTCAGCACCAGTGTATTTAATTACAATCAATAGATGTCACTTCCAGTTGTGCCTCCCTTGCTGTCTCTCCGAGGTTTTACCAATTTAACTGTATGGTCATACCCATGAGAAGAACATGCATTCTTCATATCACATGGAAGGTAATAGGATCTTAGAACTCCTCTTTGTTGCTAGGCTGGACTGAACACATTAAAATATTATTACATTCTTAGGTTACATTTTCTGTCTAAATTAAAATCAGTATTATCATTATTATCATCATTATTATTATTATTATTATTATCAAAGAGAAGGAGAAATTTGAAACACAATGAAATGGAAAATAAGTCAGTCAGGCTTGGTTCAGACTTAAATACTTTCTGTGAATTCAAATTTGGTTGACCAAAGAACCCAAGCTTGGATAACCTAAGATTAACCCTTCTGAAGCAGTTTTGTGGAGTCCCTCTGAGAAGCTGCCATGGCACTTAGGAGATGGCTGATTAACTGCACTGCTGGGGCAGCTTCCCCCTCCATGGAGTTTCCACAGGGTGCCTATCAGGAAACCCTCACTGTACTATTGGTCTGCTCTTTGCTGACTGAAAAGATAAAAGTGCAGTAGAATTATTTGCCAGGTGACACAAGTTGATCCCTTGTCCTTAATGAAAACTGTGTTCCAAAACCTTCAAGCTTTTCTAGCATGTAGAGTACAACTCATTTCCAGATGAAGTGAGACCATTCTTTCTCTCTTTATAAAATGTAGAGAAAGCCTTTGGAAACTATATAGGTCATCTACCTCCAAATTATGCCCTGGGGATACAATTCTCAATGATCACTAGATTGGTTTACTATTATATGAACAGCACAAAGAAAGAATTGTTTCCCCCTTTAATCCCAAAGACGTTAATTATTGCTATTAATAAAAGAAAGTATTTACTATTCTTGTCATACTGCCTCATTTACAATGGCAGATTATATTGGAAAGAGGATTGTTTTTGTATTCCTCCCAAATCTGAAATTCTCTATAGCTCCCTGTGGGAAGAACAAAAGAATAGGACTCATTCTTCCTCAGCAGTCACATAGCTGTTCTCACAATATGATGCTGAGTTCATAATGTCTCCAAGTGTTTACCAAAATAAGAGAGAGAATGATGTTTGTTGTGTTTGACTTCAGATTTTGAGATTCCAGTAATATATACTCCTGAACCAGTGAGAGGAGGGAAAGACTGGTCCAGAGCTCAGTTTGGTTTTCAATGTTTCTTGTTCTTTCCATTCTTATTCCATCCCCATTTACAAAAGGAATAATGTGGAAGAAAAAGTATTTGTAAAGGGACACAGGAGGGCCCTTCCTTTGTTCACTCTGACACTTACTTGGCATTTACTTTATCTCATTTTGGCAAAATAACATTGCAGCTGTCTGGAAGTGATATTTAGTGTGTTATGAACTCTGCATGAAGTATTTTTAGATTTGATTTTGGTGAGCTTCCTCTTAGTAAATTATTTCTAATTCATGTGAGTTGCATGAACCCAAGAGCATGAACCCTTCATTATGCCTTCTCCTCACTTCATAGTCTGAGCTCACATACAAACACAAAGAAAATATTTAAATTAAACCGTGTCTTAAAATGGATTCCAAACTTAAACTACTGATTTAAGGAGGCACAGCTAAGAGGCACAGCTACTTTAGCTCTGCTAAGATCCCACCATTGTTCTGTTTGGCTGCTTTTAGTGCACCAGAGCCTAGTCAGTAGCTTCTGACATGAGCCTTGGTTTCTTGTCAGCTCAGAAGAGCTCGTTTTCTGTCACTCTGCTGCCCTCTAAAAACATTGCTCATTTTAATGGTATTTTGGGGGATCCCATCCCCTCACTCTATTCTCAAATGAAAAGCAAAAACTCTCTTATGTACTTCAGAAATTTTTCTCCTTCCCAGTTCACTCCCTCCACCCAGAAACAAATCTTGTGCTCCCTACCTTCATCAGAACACTCGCAGGATCATAGAAAATAAACTAGAAACAGAAGCTCAAAAATGTCTTTAATCAGTTCCTCCAAAACAGAACAATATAACATACTTGCATCAGAAACTCCTAGCCATGCATCATCCCAGAAATACAGCTGAAATTTGAGTGCTTTATGCTGTCAGATGATGTCATAAGAGCATTTTTGCAGAAGTGAAATGTACACATTTGTCTCAAACTAAGACTTCAGCCATGCAGCTCTTCCCTTTTGCTCTGAAGTCTTCAAAATCAGTGAATTTCTCATCTGAGCATTACAGAGTTCTCACTCCTCCCAACTTACAACTATGCATGGAGCTGGCTGATGGAATGTGCAGGTGTGATGGAGCAGATCTAACTACTGTGCAATGGAAAAGAAAGGAAAACAGTTGATCAAGTTAGTGCTTGGTCAAATGTCACAAATTCTATGCAGCCTATAGTTCAAGAATGTTATTTTAATGATATCTGGCATGCCTTATGTTCCCCTTTAGGCTTTATATCACTTCCAGTTCATTAGTGTTGTCTCAGTTACAGAAGATGATAACTTATATTGTGTCTTTTAAAAACATGGTCCAAAGAAGGGACTTTACCCTGTTTTCCTAGGAAAGTTTCTTAGAGCCCTTCTATTTCAACCAACAGGATGCTGCTTGTATTAAAACAACCTGAGCCTCCCTCCTTCAGCACTGTGTAAGGTCTGGGTTCAGCAAGTGGGGGTGTTGCTGTCCTCTGGAAGTGCTCTTCTCTTTAATACAGGACAGGATGCACTTGCCTGGAAAGCTTTACCTCAGTCTCCTATTTCAGAAGCCCGCTAAAACACAGATGTCTGTGAAGTCAATGACACTTGGTCAGGTAACATTGCAAGTAGCAATGTACTAATTAATGGAAAGTGTGACACATTTTTATAAATTCATATTATATTTTATAAAACTCTTTAAAAAGTTGCAGTACAGGTTTCTCAAATCTAAGTGTTCTTTTCAAAGAGTAACCAATAATTTGCATGTTATTTCAAGAGCAGAGGCAGAACCCATGTTCAGAGTCTTACGCATATTCCTTTAGTTATAGGATATCCATGAGTCTGTATCATATGTAGGCAAAAATAAGTGCTGAAATAACAATCAGTAAGGTTCCACAAGGTGAAATGTAAAGTTTTCTCTCATAATTTCAGGGATTAAATAATCATTTTGTACAGAAAATTCTCTCCAGTTACTGATGAGAACAAAAGATGTTTCACTGGGTCATAAAAATTTTTATCCATATTTGCATTCCTTTTCTGCTTCAGTAGAACTAAATCAGTCCAGGGTAGTGTGATTCTTCCATGCACGGAATAAAAACCATAAAAAAGCACCACTGTACACAAGATTTTTAGTGATATGTGCGCACTCTTTTACTATGCATAAAGAATGCTAGAGAAACTAACACATCAGTCCTTTTCCCTTAAATTTGTATCTCAGTGCTAGAGCCTGTCATTTCTGCCACATCTTCCTAAAGATTACAGGTTTGCCTTTTAGGAACCTCTGACATGAATCCAGTAAAAACACCAGAGAAGGACTGACATGGTCATAAATCACTTGCTACTGCAGCCTTGGAGTTGCCAGGAGTCCCTGCTTATCGCAGCATAACCCAGAGCTGAGTGCAGCCTGGGATGCCAACAAATGTCTCAGAAGTCCAGGAGGACAGTGAGCAAGAGAGTCTATGTAAACCAGAGAGTCCTTCATGCTCAGACATCCCTTCTCAGCCAGTGCAGGACACCAGAGAGTCCCAAAGCATCCTAACACAAACCAGAAAGCTCCTTTTCCTTGATTTATGTCAGCCTTCACTCTTACACTGCCGTCCTGCTCTCTCTGTGAAAGATCTCCGTTTTCTGCTGCAATAGTTTTTTTTGGCAGACTGTAGGTGTATTACCCAGTAGGAACACCATACTAGACCAAGGAAAAGTCTTAAGAAAGGGTCACATAGAATAAGGAATAAAGAATACTACCTTGTTCAGTTCAATTTGATATTTTTATTTGTATTTTTCTTCCCTGCTTTCTTCTTTAATCATATATTAGCATGTGAAGTACTTTTTTTCTTTTTTCCTCTCTTACAATAGATTGCAGACAACTGTTTGCCAACCCAGAAGGCTTAAATTACAATATGAATACAGACTGTGAATTGCCTTAGATTCTTTATAATTACTGAAGGCTGACTTCGTGCAGCAACATAACACTCTGTATAGAGTGCTGGAAGGCTTTTATCCTGATGGTTACATTCAGAATGCATAAAACAGTGTACTGTGTTACACTACATTGCAGTTCTTATGCCTTTGGCATAAGTAGCAGCTTTAAGGAATTTGGAATTATAATCTGTCCCCCAGCATCTGATAAAACACATTCTTGTTCAGAGGTGCTTTTTTTTCCCAAGATACTGATATTCCTGACTTTCAGCCCTTTCAGTTTCTATTGCATTTTTAGAGGGTCTGTATTGTCATATCAGCCACACTATTTTCCTGAGATTGTCTTAGAGATAAATAATATTTGATTATCTTCTCTAGTATTTAAAATTTGAAATTTTTCACATGCAGGCTGTAGGGCCAGTTTTCTCTTTTTTTATTATTTGGAAAGTTCCTTGAGAATTCTTTTATCTAATGGAGCAGCACTTGCACTTTGTGCTCTGAAACAATGTTGTTTCCAATTCATTACATAAGGAGAAATGAGGCATCTTGTGAAGTAAGCATTAGAATATGAAGTTAGAAGGTCTGCACTACTAAGCCAGATTGGTCTTTGGGGAAATTGGATATTTCCACTCCACTAAAAAGCTATTATAATAACATTCTTTTGACTGCCAAGCAAGCTGCACTGGAGACTTCATTTGCTCCCTGCTTAATGTATCTGACTTCTAATACTTCACTTTTGAGTAAAAGCAAGAGATTTTACCTTATTTTTTGTGAATCTCTTGCACCTACTGATTCCCAACCTTCATTCCTATACTGGTTTAATTAGATTCTAGTATCCTTGCCAAGTCTGGGACAACATAAACTTGCAGCAATGCAGGAACAATATCTTCTGAATTAAACACTAATTCCACCAAGACTTGGAGTGCAAAGAAAAAGAGTAAAAACAATAAATGACATTTGTATCTAGATGGCATTTGTATTATGCATTCAACCTTGGCTTTCCAGCTTTATCTCTAGAGTACAGTGCTACTGAGGTAAAAGCTGAAGTGTCTCATCTGCCTTGTAAACCAGGGGGTTTTATCTCCTCCACTCTGCCTTCGTGCTCTGGTATGTTACCTGATCTTGTTACATTTTGAAAGAAATATTTATAAATGCAATATACTCTGTCTCTGAGACTGCTGATCAGCTCGAGGGATTTATAGCTGTGACATTTTCTGTGCAGCTGGGAATTCATAGCAGAAATGCAAGTCTTCAAGAAGCAGTGATTGAGATACTAATTTGTGTTTTGCTATCTGGTCTACATATAGTGTACTGACCACAATTTATTTCTAGGTGATTCATTATGCCCTCAAGGAACAATGAGGAAAGTCCATGCTAGGAAGGCTTATCATACTAGTAGGATTTAGGAAAGCTAAGTCTATAGTCTGATACCTCAGTTACTTAATATAGGTACCCTCAAGCTCCTAGGGGAATCTGCAAGGGAGGATGGAAAATCTGGAGCCTGATTACAGAGTTCTACAAAGAGATCCAGATCTGTGAATCTCATCTGAACTCAATTTTCTAACCCCAGACAGCAAACTGTAGCACAGAAAACTAATACATGTTAAGGGAGTGTTCTAGGCTCATGTATGTATATGAGCCAGGTAAAACTTTTAGGAAGTTGTATCATTTATTGAACCAACAGACAGAGAACATTGTTTGCTAAAGGAAAAAAAAAATCCGCAATTTATGTGGCTTAAGAAACCATAACCAGGAGTTCTGAAGAACCAAAAATACACAAGAGCTGCAAACAGCTTCTGTACGGCTCAGACATGTAACTTAACAATAAACATTAAAGACTGCCAGCAGCAAAACATGAAGGTAGAATTGAGGATAAAACAAGATTGCTTCAATGTCCCCACTCAGGTGTGGTTTTGTAGCCTGATTTCCAGGCACTGGAACACTCCCATAGGCTGTGGGTATAAGTAACTTGTCAAGCAACAAAAGAAATGTATTTCAGGTCTCTATCAATTTTTCAAAAGAAATAAAGTGCATAAGCTGATCTTTATTCTAAACGCTTTGAAAAAGAATTTTTTGCTTAGCCAAAAATATCTATCCTTTTTATTAATAAGCCATTGAATTTATGTGAATTGATTGACAAGTTTCTGAGGATCAAAAAGTCATTTACAACCTAAGGACTTGTCTTTCACCTTTTAATAACTGATTAAAAGGAAGCTTTCCAAAACATTTCTTTTTATATCAGTCCTATAATAAAATCTCCAATGATAAATTTAATGTTTTAAATTCATCAGAATATTTTTAATTCATACTATGGATGAAAAATGGGCATGTAACAAACTTTATCTACTGAGTTTCCCTTTAACTCATGAACTTATCTGTATCCTGAGTTCACTGAATAATGTATCAAAAATCTCACAGTGCAGAGCAGAGCATAACAATGTGAGCAAAGGTAATCTATCCAAACCATGGATTGTGATAGAGCTCTGCTGTAAATCATGCAAGTCACGCTCGGCCTTTCAACTGATTTTGACTATAATGAGCAAAAACTGTCTGCAGAGTGGCTGTCATGTAATTAAGTTACTCCAGAGCTAAAACTTAGCACTTTATTTTAAAACTCCCCTTAAATCCTTCCAGGAAAATGTGGTATAAATTCAAGTTGGGTTTTGTTGAAGTGCCCTTCAGGAAATGACTTGTATTATCTGTAGAATGTGTGTGTAGTAGTAAAACAGAAAGAGCTCCCAACAGGGATAATTTAGAGAAGTGCTATTAACAGTCTTCAGGCTAAAGTTGTCATCCCTTGCATCAGATATAAGACCTCCAGAAGTCTGTTTCCTAAACAGTCTAAAGTAGATGAGAAGCTGCAACAAGCTAATGCTTGGTTTCTTGGGGTTTATTTCTACCAAAAAAGCCAGTGTCTTTTAAATTGCCTGTTACTGCCTTTTCATTAAGCAAGTTTTCCTGTTATTCCTGATGGTGCCCTGCTAAAATCCTGCATTAATGTGCCTGCCTGCCTTCCCCCTTGACCACAAGAGAGCTTATGAGAAGTAAGAACACAGACAGGAGGTGTTTCCCTGCAGCAGCCATATTTTCATACTAGAGAATGTATTTTCACTTTCTTTTTTCTTCATTATATGATACATTTAAAAAAAAACCCTCCAAAAACTAATTCTTGCAAATAGCCCTATGGCATTCCATCTGGCCCCAACGAAGACAAATATTTTCCCTAAGCTCTGGCTGAGGTAGGGTCCATCTGGAGTCACTTTTCTCCTTATTTGTGACAGATTGACTTTGCTGTACCCATAAGAAAACAAATAAGCAATAATTTGTTAGTCCATCAAAATCAAAAAGTCAGTAAAAATGAAGTATGTGTGAAATGCAGTTTCTTCAGTTTCCCACTTTTCAGTTACACAATATTATCTTCAGCATCTTTGTATTTGTGTCAGGCTATCTCTTTTTATATAGATTTTAAATCATTTTATCCTAGTTATAAATCTAAAATGGATTTTCAAAGCTAACAATATTGGCTTTCATGCTTTTTTTATTGCTATTTAATTGCCTTAACACCACAAGCACTTTGATAAATTGGCTTAGATTTTTTTTCCAGTTTCATGTTAGTAGCTTCTACTGTTATTGTTTAATGTCTTGGTGCTTTTTTAGAGGCAGGAGATGTGAATCTTGGCTAAGAATACACTAATACAAGACAAAAACTCAGAATTTTTGCTTGGTCAGGACAGAGTGCTATAAAATACAGATAAGAACTTTATAGTCTAAACTGTACAGTGGCTTTGATTGAAATTTCCTTTTCTTGCTTTGTGGTCCTTGATATGAGTTTGTGCATGTTTTTAAAATTGTATTTTTGGGTTGAAAACACTTTCAGGAGCTCCAGCACAAGTTGCGTGTCCAAAGTTATTTTTTGCCCTTGTGCAAATAGTTCTACTTTCTGTAGCACTGCTAGCCAAGCTGCAGAAACTAATTCAAGATTTAATAGAAATATTTTACTAAATTTCTCTGTCATTTGCTAATAAGTTAGTTAAATCTCCCTGTAAAATTAATATCAAATCTTGAAGGTTATGTAAATGCCTTCATTAATCAAAATCTTGGCCCTTTTTTTTAATTAGATCTAAAAGCTTATATAAAACTTCATCAGCATTGCCCATGAATATTATTCTCACAGTCACATTGCTAAGCAGTCCGTTAAAGATTCACTGACTTTGTGATTCTTAATTGGTGAATTTCCCCTCATTAAAGCCAGAAAGAAGGCCTGTATTGAACTTCTTGTGCACAGAAACCTTTTCCTCTGTAAATAAAATCTTTGCTTCTGAGCTGTTCATTGATGCTCACTCCTCACACATTTCATATTTTTCTCCTGTGAGATAACAGTGGTGTTTTAATTTCGATATTGTAAACAGAGGATTATGGCTGCACACGGGGATTAAGTGCTGGGGATGATAATAAAAGGAAAACCTTAAAATGCTGAAGAGATATTTAAAAAACATAAGCCATGGAGAGCATCAGTAAACAGAAGGCTTCTACTGGGGGATCACCTGAGTCTTCATCAGTTATACTGCTCTGTTGTCAGCTCACTAAATCCCACAAAACTGCAAAATTCCAGTCATGTACTGAATTGGGAATGACCTTGTTTCCTTTGGTCATAAAATTCAACTGTAAAAGAATGACTATAATGTGACTTGATGTGCACTGTTATGGTTTTTTTAGAATACATTTTCATCTTCATTTGGAAGTCGAAAAGTGAAATTTTTGTGTGGGATAAGTCATTGATGGGTTTGATGTCAGAACTGCTTACCGAGCTGTAACAACTTTCCACTCTTCCACTGTCACAGCCTGCAGTATCAGACACTGCTGACTGCAAAGCAACACAAAGCCCAGCCATTTCCCACCATCTCCTCAACTGCTGCAGTCATGGTCTGTAGTAGCTGAAAAACCACCCTGGATCAGTCCAAGACTGCAACTTCTAACTCAGAGAACAGGATTCAGTGCCTCTTTTAGAGACATAAGGAGGGGGGAAAGGATGACACATGATGGGGTGAAGAATCACAGGTGTTAAAATTATTAACCTGTAAGTACCACCATGCAAGCTACATACTTACATTGTGAACGTAGTTGGTGAGACTATCTCTGCAGTTTTCCTTTTGCACAGGTTTGAAAAACACCTACATTTGTGTCAGTATTTATACTGGCTCACAGTTTCCTGTGCTAGTTTTATGAGAACTTTCAGTGTACCCTTCATTCTCATGATCAGAAGAATGTGGCCTCTCCTAATAGTCGCTAACTCTTGCCCGCATGGATTTTTCTGAGCACTGTGTAGATACTAAAAGTCTGGAGTGGTGTGGCAATCACACCTAAGTCAAACCCCTGGTAGAAATGGAGGAAGGGAAGCCAGAATTCAAATCAATTCTTTCAAAGCATTGTAGAGATCTCTGGTTATCCGACACATTTGCTGAGCCTGGGATCCTGGAATATCATGAGCTGTATGAACTACAGTAGCCTTATCTGTCCCTAAAAAGAGGTAACTAAGAATATTAATCACTTCAGGATTTTGTTAAGTCTAAAGGAAGAATCTTACAGCAGGCAGTGTGCCCAAGGTGACAGAATGACCAGGCTGAGGATGGGCACACTACCATGACTGCCACTATTGCCCATGCATAAATACTAAATTTATTAAAAAAGATGCTTTGAATTGTCTTTTAGGCCTTTTTCTTTTGGTATATTCAAGTGACAAGGTAGGAGCAAAGAGGCAGTAATCCCTAATAGCTCACCACCAAGTATGTCTTGGTTTTTTTCAGAGCCATTTTTTTCCCCGTCTCTTCCTGCAGCTTTCTTTTCCTTCCTCCTAAGAGTTTTATGAAGTTATTTGTACACTTTTCATGTTCAGAGTAGCTTTTACAATCTTGCTTCTCACTCATATGCAGAAGTCTCAATCATCCATATCAAAACTTAGAAAACAGACATTTTATCATTTCAGGGAAATGGTAGCCAAGGTTAAATAACTAGGTTTTATTTATTTATACAAGCCTGAGAGATAAGAGCACTAATCTTCAGAAGATCTGGGACACATTTTTGGGGAGGAGTTTATATTTATATTTGGCATTGTTCATTGCTGTGCATTACGGAAGTGCATTTCCCACAGTACTACCTTCAAACAACGGCATCAATTTAATAAATTTCTCTTTTTGCTCACAGGGGGCTGGGACCAGAACTTTAGACCTTCAAGTTTGACACTCAAATTCCTCATCCATGAGGAGCTGCAGTTGCTAATGGCATTCTGGTCCTCAGCAGCCCTATGGAGGGTAGCACCCATTCCTTACAAGGATGGATCTAACTCAACCCCTCAAGGTCACACACCGATTTAAATTATTTCAGTAAAAAAAAGAAAAAAATAGGATAAAGGGGACAATTAATAAAAATGAGCAATTGAATCCCTTAAGGTGAAATATGATTTAAAACTTTTATTTCTGTTCTGTAAAACATAAATAGGAAATTAAAAAGGCAGCTAGCAAAACAGTATGTCCTAACTTCATTAAGGTTTATGGGATACTCTCTATTATTTTTCTTCAAGTAATACAATCTTGATTCTTTCTCAGATAAATACCTTCAGTTCTTCTCAGCATTATTCAGTTCAGAAACTTCCAGGATTGTTACAGCCTTAGAAAAAAGCAAGTGTTTGCTTTCTATACCCTTACTTAAACATAAAAGTATTTTACAGCATCTTTGATCTGTGATCATGCTTTGTGACATATCCATACATTGTTTTACTCACTACTGAAAATGTGTTTTACTGAGCTGAAACACAGCCCCTGGCTCATTGTATTCAAAACACTACACAGCATTTAGAACACGTTAAGGATCCAACTGAAACTGCAAGGAGCATTTTGCTAAACAGAACACAGCTAACTACTGGAATTTGGCCACGGCATTTGGATTTACACCTCTATCTTGCAGGCAAGATAGCCCACAGATTTGTTTTCAGTGTTCACTTATACTACTTGCAAGCTTTCATCCCTGTTTAAAAGTAAACTAGGCCTTCCAGGGTGGTGTTAAGAAGCAGTATACATTAAAAATGGATTTGCTTGCAATGAGACACATTCGCAAAATCTTGTTATTTGAAGATTTTGCAGGAAACATGTGGTGCTTTCTGAACAAAAATGTAATTTTCTTTCTCAGTCTTTCTGCCTACAGAAAAAGATCTTTATATCTCAGGAGGGAAATGTTGTTAACGCCACCATTGTTAGAAAATCCAAACAGGAAGATGCTACAGCGTTTAAATGCCATGATCAGTGCCATACTGGTCAAACCTATAAACCTTTGGTTAGTCCCTACATGTACTGTAGCCTGTGGGGTGCCAGACCACTGGGAGTAAGCTCAGCTTTAAACTTGTGAAGAATTTTTCCCTATTTAATCTCTACAGAGAATATGACAGGGATATGTTAGAAAAGGGTATCAGCATGATGTTACAGTTTAAGAGACTTGCCAAAAGAATGTATGGAAACATGGTGGGATGAAGGGCCAGTCAGCAGGATAACCCTCCCCACCTTACTTTTTCATTCGTCAGCCTTGATAATTATCTGCATTGGGAAATATAGGAGAATACAGCCAAGTGTCTCTGTAATGCAAAGCTGCAAATTTACAAAGAACAGACAAAGACTTGCTTGTCAGAATGCAGCAGAAATCAAACAGAACATGGTTCCTTTGCTCTCAGTTCCAAAGATAGCACTTGGCCAAATGCAAATACAGCCGTGCTACTAAATAAAAGGAGATGAGCTGGTTTCTGGGCTCTGAGGGACAGCTCCTTTCCACACAGCAAAACTTCTGTTTTCCTCTTGAAATGCTGCATCCATGTCTAAACCATCTAACTGAATCATGCCCAGGCATAAAAAGAAAAGGTAATTAGTGTGTGGTACCAACAAACACTATGGTTTGCTATGGGCCAAATTCATTCAACCCCATACCCCAACCCTGTTGTATTTAGAAGTGCACATATACCCCACTAAGTCTTTTCCCAAAAACTTTATTTTATTTTGAAAAACCCTTTCCACTTCCTTTATTTCTGTCTTTTTCTCACTTGCAAAGTTTCAAGGAGATGTTAAAAAGGCACTGAACAAATTTGCCTGTGTCTATTAAATGTGACAGTCCACAAGGCAAGCTCCAGTTTAAGGGTCTGTAAGTGCTGACTGCAAAGCTGTAAGCTTGCATTAACTAGAGGAAGAGCCAGTTATACTGCCCATTCTCACAGGTCTAAATGCACTTTGGCTCTAAGTAGCTTAGGTCTCTGTTTTCTAACATCTAGTTGCAGTCAGAGCCAGCTGAAACCACTTATTTTATTAAGTTACTACAGAATTTACTGATTTTCATGGCTCAAGCTCTCCTCCAGGATTATATATGATCTAACTTCATGGGGAATTTCAGTTTCAGCTCCTTTAATGTCTTAAAGTTTACTCTCAATGAAAGTCAGCTCACCTACCTCACCCAACCTCAACAGAATAATACGTATTTTGAGGATCGAAAACCAAGCTTGTACATTAAGCATGAGAACTACTCTAGGAGGAATTCTGCATAAATTTTCATAACCAGTTTTCAAAGGAAAGCAAAACAGCAACAAATTCCAGATCCAGAACCATTCAATATTGCACCCGGCCATTCTGTGGATACTCAGAGCAAGACAGGGAATCCCAGATTCCTCTAAAAACATACACATTTCCAGCCTCTGTTAAAGGAAAAAGGACAGTCTGCACAGTCTTTGGTCATTATCTACTAAATAGATGTCTCCGTATATTTTAGAAGATATGCTCTTTCTTCCATTAGATCCATCATCGTATCACACATTTGAGGGAAAAGCTTTATTGAGTACCTGATATAAATGTTATTGAAAATTAAAATGACAAGAAATCAACAGAAGCTTTTTTTTTAATTTCACTTAGTCCTACTCCACCCATTTATTTTTCCCAGCTGTTTCAGTTAACTGCAGACTTTCCTAAAGCAGACTGCCCATCCTGCTTCCTGTTTCAGCCAATTCTCATAATGAACTAATTCTTCTATGGAGACACTGCTTTGTTATTCTGTGCACTTGGGATGTGCTAACAGCAGAACACCAGCAAATAGGTGTGAAAAAAGCATTAAAATGTTCTCTAATGTCTTCATTCAAAAGAAGCTCCCTAAAGCCTGAAAAATGAACAAGCAGATAGCTAAGACCTCATCAGAAAGGTCACCTCAAAAGCATTGGTACCGAAGCATGTAATGGACAACAGACTAAAAATCCCTTGCTCAATACTTCCCTAAGTGGAGACACCTGACTGCAGAATGTCACTGTATATGCACTGATGAGCTGTGAAAAGACATTTTCTAGAAAGGGCACATGCCTCTCAAACTGCCCTTACAAAGAACCTGGATATTGCTACTCACAAGTAGCACTGCAAAGCCACAGGATTTTGTTGAACAAGGACAGAGTAAGATGAAGGCACAGTTCTCTGAATTCGGAGAACTGCAGTTGAACTGATTTCACAAATCTGTGCTTTCTCAGTCTTATCTGCAGCTCAATGAATGTTAATTGCCATTCCAGTTCTGAGAACTTTGCTTTGTGCATGCATCAACCTAATGTGAATAAATAATCATGCTCAGAAACATGACTGATGATTAATCTACTGCTGTTTTTTAAACCAGTGTACTACTGAGCACAGGAATATATCATGTGAAGATAAAGAACTGAATACACTATGGAACAACACTGCAGTGAGGGAAGCTTTGGGTTTTCTTCTTGAGCTTACTTTCTAAACCTAATGTGTCAAAATACAAACCTCCTGAAATTTAAGATTCCTGATTTTGCTCTGCTTCAAAGAAATCTTGTTAAGCCAGCTGAGCCATGAGTATGCAATCACTTCTACATAAAATGCAAGGTTTCAGGTATTTACATGACAACATTTACCCATTAATGCAAATTTGAATTGTAAGAATTATTTAAGGTAGCATTGTTTTTTACATATATTAAATAAGCTGGCATCAGGGTTAAGTGACTGCTGCTGAACCTCGCCATTTTCTTTCTTACATTCAGTATTTTCTTTTGGCCAGGAGGTAATTAGACAGTTTTTGGGGTGGTGGCTGGGTATATTTTCACTTGTTGCTGACCCAGGAGATTTGCTCTGTTGCTTTCCTAATACTGCTATTAATTACTTTTGACAGTACAGAGATCCTACTACCTCAGCTGTAATAAGATAATGTTGAAACATATTCTCATTTTCTTTCTCATTTTAACTAAACTTAATCACTATCAAAATGTGATAGGATCTCAAAGTGAAAGTAAATATCAGAGACTAGAAGAGCCTTCAGACTTATTGAATAAGGGTCTTAATACCTTTAATAGGCCTAGTAATTTGTAATATGTTAATTGAATAATACAGGACTAGCATACAATAACATTAACACTGAAATTGCTACAGATTGACAGACTTTTATATAAGATCAAAATATGGCATATGAAGTTATTCTGTATAGATGCTTCAGCTTTTACTGCCCTTAGGAGTTAAATAAAAGAGGAAGTTTTCATACCAGCAGAAATTTGGGGTAATAAAGAATATTGTTCAGATTTTAGAATTGCTGTTGCATTCTAGCTTTTGTTCAGAAAACTAATTCATAGCAGTTAATCATAAACTGGAAATGTGAAATTGCAGCTTTAAAAAAACCAGAAAATACAGAGCTGAAATGAAACACAGATCATAAAAATTTTGTTTCTACTTTCTAACAAGATGAAAATAACTCTTCAGTTGTTCTGTGGCTTCAGGTATGATCTTTGTATATGTGACCTCAGACCTGGTACAAAAATTTTCTACTCTTTGCTTGCCATTTTTTAATTTACCCAGTTATTTATGGTAAAATACAGTTAAAATTATTTTAATATTTTATTTCTGTAACAAAAAGGGGGGTTGGACACTTACACAGTTCTAGTAAAAACACAAACAAAATGTAGTTCCATTGAGTATTTCCACTGTTCAGGAAAGAAACCTTTTTTAAAATGTGTTCCCATGTACATCTTCTCTAGCAATAGAGCTCTGAAGCAATATTTGACAAATGGTGCACAAAACAGGAAATACCAGACACACAGAATACTGACAATTACAGAGAGCACGTGCTGTCCCTGTCTGTGTAAGCACACCCAGGGCTGGCATGACATTTGCAGCAGCCCAGGATGCAGCTGCCATGGATTTGCAGCCCTAGAAGAGCAGGGGTTTCAGCTTTTGCCTGGGCTGGGGCTGCATGAGGAGGCTCCCAGGCACCTGCACAAGCTGTCCTCATCCCTGCACTGCAGCTCAGAGGGGCTTGAAAGCCCCTGCCGCACATCTGACTTCAGCACCAAGGCCATACCAGTGTTCTGGTAATGTTAAATTATGTAACCAGCCAAGAAGGATCACCTCCTGCTGAGGTCTTTAAAGATGTATCCTGCAGCAATGCTGGGAATTACATGGCAGCAAGCTTTCTCTTTAGCAGTTAAACCAGTTGGAAGAAAATAAAAGTGCTAAACTGCATTATGAATGTTCTGTCACAAGGACCAAGCAGTGTGTCATCTGTTTGGAATAATCATAATAACCCAACAATGTTCTTTCCAGGAGTTGACAATACCCTGGATGAAGGATAATCAGCAGTAATTATTAATCTGGGCATCAGAAAAGTCTTTTATTGCATTTTGAATGTATTTTGTCCAATGCTAAAATTCAGAAGGAGATAAATTACATTCTTCTGTGAAACAGCAAATATTGAAGAGAAGAAAACCAAAAATGTCAAAAGCTGCTATTCAGTGAGGTAAAACAAAATTCTGTCAGTACATTCAGGAAATGTCTTGGAACTGAGGGAATTAGTGTGCTTATTAAACTTCTGAAAGAGAACAGGAATAAAAAGGGTGATAAAACTGATGAATTGGAATCTTTTTTTTTTGTATTAGGTCTAGAGAGGATGCTGAGACTTCAGATAAGCATAATAAAACTGTAAAATAGCCAACATTATCAATGTTACCTAATCCATATTGGAAGTAATCAGTGGAGGTCCTTGGGAAATTGCCAAATTGCCAATGAAATGTGACAGTTCAGCAAACAGCCTCACTCTTGATGTCAGTCTGGGCAGTTCAGTGTGCACATCTGTTCAGGGGTCAGCTTTGAGCCCCTCTCCACAGAAACACTGACTCAGGGAAAGGCTCAAACGCCTCTGCCCACTAAGCCCTTCATCAGGCTGAGGTAAAGGCCTCACTCACCTCTCAGTCTCAAAATCACCGTATCAAGAATGGGCCACAGGGTCTCTCTCTACAGAGAAGTGTACATAATGACCACCATCAGGCAATCCAAGCTTATATGAACTTTATCTCCTGAAATACAGAAAATACTCTGAGTAAAACAGCTGTGATCACACAGTATTTCCCAAATTTGCAATCTCTGCACAACTTCTGGTTTCTCAAAAGATATCATTAAACTGTGGAACTCCATGCAGGTGAATGTTGTGCCTCCTGAAAGTTCAGATTACTTTAAAAATTACTTGGTAAATTCAGAAGAAAGCATCATGAACACAGAGTTGCAACTTCTGGCCCCGTAAGTATCAGAGTTTACTGGAAGGCTACACCAAGGAAAATATCACTGTGTGTCTGTTCTGTTCTTCTCTTTTAAGCACCCACAGTTGACCATTATAGACAGAGGGGCTAAATGGATCAGGGAGACTGATCCAGTGCAGCTTTTTCTCACTGAGATACTTTTCTTGTAAATCAGCAAAAAAATCATGTTTTTGTGTTCTGACATCAGCATCAGCAACTATCACTTAATAGTTTAAAAGCAATTCTAGTTTTCTGGAGAAAACAGCCCTTGTGTGTTAGTTTGTTCCAGGACTTTTGGCAAACCAGTGTGTGCATTCAGTATGCTACAGGTAAATAAAACTATAATATGTTTAGTATTTTATTATTTTCATATTTAGGTCTTTTACTGCAATGTTTATATATACAGAGAAACTAGCAAAAAGCTTATTTTTCTGTGCAGAAGATTTACATAAGCTGACTCGTATGCTTTCACTATATTCAAATATCTCTTCAGTGAATTATTTTGTTGAGTATTTGAAGCATTTCACTGCTCACCTTACTGTGTAACTACCACAAGATATTTAATACTTGGATACACAGCTTTTCTATTGCTGGGAGACTGCTTAAGTTTATATAATAGCTCTCAATGGGTTTTTCAATTTTTTTTTTAAAAAAATAAGTTTACATGTGTCTTCTTTAAACTGCAGAGATTTATGGAAATAATTCTGGATGGATATTGGAAGAGAAATGTCTAGCCTGAATTGCTTTACAAGCTCTGAGAATCTGAAAAACTGTTTGCAGGGTTACCATAGCTTTAATAAATACATCTATGATGACACACATCTGTAAAAATAGATCTTTTCAGTTTCATTGCATGCAGGGTTCCTTCATACAACTGCCAAAAGTCCTTAGGAAAAACATAATTTGCTTTTCTGAAGCAAATTCAGAAACTAAGTCCTTAACTGCCCTGGGGAAAATGCAGTAGCCTGTCTCACAGCAAACTTTATGCAAGTTTTCTCTGAAATAATTGCCATTAGAAGTCCTCGCTCAGCACTTCTTTAATAAATAACTTTTTTAAAAGTGAAACTGCCCCTATGGTACAATGGTTTCTAGACTCTTTTTTCTGCTTTTCTTCCCCCCTGCTACACTCAGTATATGAGTAAGATAAATTGATACAGAACCTGGAGCTCGTTCTACAGCACTAGGGGACAGTAGATTTAACAGCAGAGCCAAAAGAAGTCTCAAAATGTGCAATCCACAATTTATCTTCTGTTCGTATCCAAGCACCAATGAAGACATACTGAGTCTGCCAGCCCTGGGAGTAATGCAATAACTCTTGGTACAAAAACTTCTAAACGAGCAAGATCACTGAGAAATGTGACTCTTCACTGTGTGAATGTTCTTTTATGAACAATAAAGATCTTAATAGCAGGCTGTGCCAATAATAAAGTCACTGATGTTTGTAATTCATGAGAGATCAGCGAATCACGGGAGGTCTGGAGAGGTTTGTGGTGCTTTGATGAGCAGGCTGGCAGTTCTGCCCCTCCCCATGGACAAGGACAGTCCATATTTACAAACAGACCTGAGCAGATTTCTGCCAAAGCACTGATGAGGAGTGGGGGGGCTATTTGTGCTCAGGCTTCTGCATTTCAGACAGGAACACGCTGCTCTGCTAGGACTGAACTAATTAAGGGCTAATTGACTGTCTAGCACCTATAAAGAGATAATTCACCCACACCATCTCCCACTGGAAACTGCAATGACTGTTAACGTAGAAAGGATTGTTTATTTAGTAGTCAGCATAAGATGGTCTTAAGTATTTGTTAGTAAGAGCAGAAAGAGGGCAAATGAGGATATGAATGTTTTTAATGGATGATTAAATCTGGGTAGCTTGATCTTCTTTCATGCTGTGGATGTTGTGTGCTGCAGTCACGCCTCTCACTGCCAGCCTGCACTGGGATGATAATCACTCACTATGAAAACTCATTAGCTCCACAGCAATGAGTCCTCCACTGCTGAAGCTTGGTGCTGTTCTTAGTACCATGGCAATGATCTCTAACTGGATGTCCCAAACTCTCCCTTCTCTGGTAGGACTAAACACCACCAGAATAACCACTTCAGATACTCTAGTAAGTAGCTGTTATATATTGCAAGCCATCTTAATGCTGAATTAGTATTTAAGTGCCAGCAAAAGCTTTAGTTTGTTGCCTCTTTGTAAATCTCTTTTTACGCTACTAATCTTCCTGTCATCTCTTAATGCATGCTTCTTTTTGGGCATCATAAAACTGCACACTTGTGAGCATGGTGTGGTCTTACTATGAAAGGGGAGATTTCAAAATAATATCCTTAAATATGTAAGAAGAAATGCCTTCATCTTGAGCATAAAATTCTAAAAAGAGTACAGCAATGTCTTTTCATTTGTCTAGGCTGTTCTTCCTATCTTTACTGCTCCAGAAAAAACTGCATTGTGTTGTTTAGAAAAATTATATCTGGCAGTAGCTTTCTTTTTGAAAATTGAATACTGTTACATAGTAACTATTCACTACAACATGCAAAGAGTCTGATTCTTTCCTGTTTTTCTTTATTGGAATACAGTTAAACTAATATATAGCTGTTAGAAACAAAATAAAACTGGCACTAGGAGGTTAGATACCAGAATTTTTAAAAGGCTGATAATGGGAATAATACAAATGACAGGAATATTACTTTGTATCTTTGACGCTCATTTACAGCAGCCTCAGCTAATGAAAACCTACAGGAGAGCTCTGAATAGCTATGAACTCACAAGAAGCCTAAAAAGTCAAGTAACACTTTAATTGGATGAGAGGGAACACTATCGTAGTATTCATAAATTAATAAGAACATAATTTTCCTAAATGCTTAGTACAACACTCTTGTCTAGGTATCTTTTTGTGTAACTGCAATCAGATGTTTACATAATAGTAGGTTATGTAAAATATAAATTTAACTATTTGTATTGTAGTTCACAATTCTCAGAACTCAGAATTTTTGCAACTAAAAATTATGTATTTACTAACCAACGTGAAAATTGAATATATGCATGTAGGAAAAATACTACTGCAGAAAATCACTGTATTTAGTCTGTAACTATTACTACTTCAAAATTATGCTGCAAGAAGAATTCTGTTGTCTATTAGAGCAGCAAGATGAGCATACAAGGAAAAGCTCTATTTTATTTTCCTTGAACATAACTTCATCTCACTGAGTTACAGTTTATGTATATGTTGCTAGTTCTTCTGGTTGGGTAAGTTCTCTGTCACATTTACATCCAAGTTTAAAGTTGCAACTGAGTAACTACAAGATGCACACTAGTTATTATGATACATATATTTATACACACACAAACATATGTGTTTATACTGGTATGCTCAGATTCCGCAAAGTACAAAACTGCTCCCCTTGGCTAAAACAGAGCACTGCTGATAGAAATGCCTTCTAAGTATTGTTTCAAGAACGCTCTTTTCACTCATTGAGTTGAGCTACATGCATATTTTTTGTTTTGATAAGTGTAGCAGGAGTGCCAGTAGAGCTGGGAAAATGATCATAAAAACTTGATTATCTGAGCTTGGCAACATCTGCCAAATAAAAAACAAATTACATTAATTTCAGTCAGGTAGGGTTTGTGCACAAAACTGAGCACCACAAATCTGGTACCTTTCTCAAAACTTTAGATGTTGGTTGAAAGACTTTTAGCCCCAAGTGCTCAGTAATAGAAGGGTCATCACTGATTGATTTTTAGCTGCCATCCAGAGTTCCCCATGGGCAGCTTCTCCAGTGAACTCTGCAGCACGAGCACTTCTCCAGAATTTCTCTCCTAGCACATACACAGCTCATAAATTGTGTATATTGTGCAAGGTTAAAAAAGAACAAAACCTCTCAATTTCCTCCCTTCAGCTGGAAGAATTGTAAAAGGGTGTGGGGTCAGGTAAAGGGCCTCCTCCTTTGAGCTCTATTTCAGTACCAGGGTTGAAATCACAAGACAAACCAGAAAATACTGTTTATGTTTAAGCAAACATCCTAAGTAAGGTACTGTCATTTGGCCTGTCACTACAGTAACAACAGAGGTAGCTGTAGCAGTTTTATCAGAATATATAAAATCAAGTGAAAAAATAAATCTTTCAGAAGTGAAATAAGTCTGTAATACAGCAGCCTTCCATGGCAGTGGTTAATATTGGGCTTTAGAGGGACTCCTCTGTTTCCCCCAGATTTTCAAGAACTAGCATAACTTATTATTGTTTTCCACTTGTTATTTTTTTCTTGCTTGTTTACTAAGGCCTGTCAGCAGTAAGTCTGCATTTGAAGAGTTGATGCAGTGGCTTCTGTAAGGTTTTGATGCCTTCTAGCTCTTTCTCTGCACAGCAATTTCTGCTTGAAGTAGGGCTTAAATGTCAAACTAAAACAATAACAGAAAAATAAAGCAAAACACACCTTTGTGCACATGCATGTTTTTCTCTGCCATCACTCACATTACCCATCCTAATTAATGAAAGAAGCCTAAAACTCCAAATGCAGAGAATCACAGAATAATTCATGGAACTGTAGCCTAAATCTTGGTACTGTGTGGGTGCTTATTTATTCATGGGCAGTCAATAACCATGCTCTTGGTTAGCCAGTCTCTCACTGTGAGAAATATTTTCCCAAATAGTTTAAATCAGATGTATTTTAGACACTGTAAGAGAATACCTGCTAAGTTAATCATTAAAGTGTTTTTTATTTCGTTAGATAAAGCCTAGAGAGACACTCACAACCTCACTGGCATAAAAAAGTACTTCTGATAACACAGCTAGGATTATACAGCTTTACTATGGACTGCATGATCCTGGTGTCTCATACATTGTCCACTATACAAAACTTACTTGAATCCAGTAGAAACAGTTGCCCCCAATCTAAATGTAGCAGGCACAAGGCTCAAATATAATAATTTTTCATAAACTTGTATTAATTACTAAAGGAATTATAATCAGCAGCTCTGGGTTCCTGAACACGTTCCGGAACTTCCACAAAAAATTTTGTTTCTTTGCTGTTGTGTGACCACACTGTTTGGCCCTAAGTTCTACAAACAGGGAAACTACTGGGGTAAATAGAGCTTACACTTTTCAGGGGTTACAGCCTTGAAAGGCTTCACTTGCTCAGGCTTCCAATTTTAGTAGCTTCTCAAAACCAATTTAAATTGTCTCTGCAGATGTAATTTTATTTAGTTTTTATTGTTCTCCATGTCTAAAGCTAAATTTCCTTTGCCCTAAAAATTAAGGTGCAGTGAATGCCATATAATTTAGACTGAACACTGGTTGTGCCTTTCTAGCAAAGCCTGAGGCAAGATCATCATTTCACATTCAGCAGAGAGAGAGAGAATGAGCAAGGTTGGAAGGGACCACAGGGGGTCCTCTGGTCCAGCCCCCCTGCTCAAAGTGATCCTAGAGCACATGGCACAGGATTGTGTCACACAATTCTGGACTATCTCCAGGGAGGGAGACTTCACAACCTCTCTGGTCAGTCTATTCCAGTGCTTGGTCACTGCAGTAAGGATGTTCATCCTCATGTTCAGGTGGAGCTCCCTGTGCATCAGTTTCTGCCTCTTGTGCTGTTGTGCAGCACCACCGAGCAGAGCCTGGTTCGTCCTCTGACACCTCCCTTCAGATGCTGACAGACACAGGGACAGATGAGGTCCCCTCTCAGTCATCTCTTCTCAGAGCTCAACAGGCCAAGCTCCCTCAGCCCTCCAAGCCATCTTCATTACAGCACTTTGGTTTTCCTTGCAAAACATGGTAACAACACAATCTTGATTTTTCTATTAACTCTGCAGTAGGTCACTGCCATCTTCAGTGACTTCAGAGGAGTCACTGTTGTGAAAAGCTTGTACTCTTTTCTTACCTCAGTCCACAGAGATACTGGCACCTCTTCAGAGGCGAGGAACTCTACAGCTCCTTCTGCACTAAGCTGCCAGGAAAGCATCAATATCAAAGCTTCCCAGTTTAAATAATCACTTTCTCTGCTGGCACTGAGTACAATTTTATAATATAAATAGCAACTGATTCCAGCTGTGCCCAGACTAAAATTACTTCAGTGATATCCATTAGCATCTATACTATGAAATTCATCACTCAGTACAATATTAGGAAAGAGTAAAGCACAATATTAACTTTAAATTACAGTTTAAAAAGAAAGTTTAAAAGCTGCTTTTTGTATCTGTTAAGTTTCATCACCTAAATACTTTCAATCATCTCATACTGTTTTCTCATTCCTACACTATTTCTGTACATCCCATTAAAGGGATACTGAGTCCACAAAAACATTAAATGCAGTTCAGTGTTACCCTGCTCTGCAAGCAAATGTGGTTTATTTTTTGCCTTTCTTTCTCACTCATGGTTGCTGTAAAAAAGAACAGGTTAAGAATTTCCAGATTTCTGCTGTCCCAGTGAAGGACATGCAGTGTCCCAATCGCCCTGTGCCTTGCTTGCCATGAGCCCCATTCCCCTGGCCTAACCAGACACTTTTCTGCCCCTCCCTTGAGCAAGCCCCTGTTCCCTTGGCTCAGTGCAGTGGAAGCCTGTGGAGAACAGTTCCTGTGAGGTGCAGCTTCAAGAGCAAAGCTGTCCCCCACATCCGAGCTGCTGCTGAGCCAGTTCCTCCCTGTGAGTCACACACTGCGCTCTCCCCAGGCTCATATACTTGTTCTTTCCTGTCTTTGTTGTTTCCATTAGTCTAAAGTAAAAGTCATCCAGGCTGAAAGGACATGTTTGTTCTCTGCTGATGAAAAACTAACATCCCTTTGCAAAGAATTAAATCACCTGGTTTGTGCTGAATTGCAAGCAGAATACTGTTCTCATCCGCCCTGGAAACTGTGTGTGCTAAACTCTTCCAGAGAACCATTGCAAAGGTGGGAGATACGGCAAAACTGGGAAACTACCAAACCAATTAAAGAGTAAGAATTGTTGGCTAGTAGGAACCTCATTGCAGACATGTACGGCAAAAACAAAAACATTCTGCTGCAGTGTTTATTTCAGAAAATAAAAAATCAGTTCAGTTCCTTTGATTGTTATTATTTTGTTGTTACAGACTCAGATTAGCCCCAAGGAAGGGTGGCAGGTTTATAGTTCAGCCCAGGATCCTGATGGCCGTTGCATTTGCACTGTTGTCGCACCTGAACAAAACCTATGTTCAAGAGATGCCAAAAGCAGGCAACTCAGACAACTACTAGAGAAGGTAAGTCTTCCCAGAAAATTCCTCCTTGTAATCATTAAACCTCCCACAGAAATCTGCTGCTTTCCCTCTAAGTTAATTCATAATGAACCACTGTAGATTTACCTGATAAAAATTGTTCTTCAGGGTATATCCCCTACCTGTGTTCTCATCTCTGAGTGTTATTTGGCTGTTTTCCTTCTATCATATTTTTCCCAACCCAAGTTGCATCTTCTCTCTTAGTCACTCCTCCCAAATTCTTTCTTACACACAACAGGACAGATTTTTCTGTGTAAAACCAGTTACAAATCCCACCTCAAACTAGCCCAGTGCTGTGGGATTTAAACTACAGCTTCTGCTTCGATCAAATGAGACTGCTGAAGGTCATTTCTTGTCTCTTATCAAAAAATAATGAGAGAGACAACAGCATCTTTAAAGCAAACTGTGCAGAGGATAAACAGTTCTCATTTTTGCATTGTTTCTTTTCCTTACATTTATGTATTCATTTTCTGGGGGTGCAAATTTTCCCCAGCAGCCTAATCTTAATTCCAGTATTATCCATTATTGCGTTTGTAGTGAAACCAATGAAGTCTTGTTTTGCATCAACAGAAAAAATGCTGCAACTATGAAAACACAGACATTCTGCATTCCCTGGATAAGCAACCAAGGTTATAGTTACTGTATCACAGCAGGGGTACAGAACCTGAGGCCTGGTAAAGGGTTTGAACAGCAGCAAAAATCAACCTAAAATGTAGACTTTAAAATACATGCTTAACGCATAATTTTAGTATTTTGCTAGCTATAGAAAAATCATTCCAGTGCTAATATAGTGCCCGATGCCCATAGATTTTTGCTCCCTGTGCTTCTATGAACTTCAGAAGGAACTTAGTTTCAAGCTGACAGAGCCCATAACATGAGATGCATGGAGGACATTGACAGAGCATCAGAGAGCAAAGGAGCTGCCTCCACTCATGCTGTTTACTTAGGAAAGGAACACTTCAGTCTTTGCTCCAGCATGTTTCCCAAATATTATAATATTACTAAAAAAAAAAAAAAGTTTACTTTCTTTTGAGGTGGGGGCTGGAGGGGTGTGTTAAGATCACAACATAGGTTTTGAGCTGCCACAGAAATGAACTTAAATCATTAGCCTCTAAAAGCTATTTTCTTATGATTAGGGCTGTGGCAATCATGTATATGTAATGTTGTATTACTACTTCACTGAGTCCATGCAGTCCTTTTAATTAAATCCTCTATGTGAATGTGTTTTCTGCCAAATGGAAATGCTCAAAGCTCTTCCAGCACCCAAAGGTCTTTATTTGCCTGCTTTCAACAATTAGATAGCAGAAAAAAAGACCCTGTATCTTTTCATTAAAAACCATTTCTCAGAACTATTAATGGCAACTGTGCAATAACTAATGTATACTATTTTAATAGTTTCTAAATCCACACCTTCTGTAGATCACAATGAGTTAGTTCTAAACATGAATATCCATTCAAACATTGCAAACCACAGGAGAATTACTGGGTTTGTCTTTTCTTAGGAAGGTACATTTTTTTTTGTTTGAGCCAAAATTTGTATAAGGTGCCTAATACATTTACAGCAGTCTAGTTTTCTCATGTTTTGGGAAAACAAAACACTTACTGAAACAGAATAACTGCACTTGGAAAATGTGTCATTTTTATGGCTGGCAAAAGCATTGCTTTCATAACAGAAACTTTCTAAAGTAGGGATAATTTACTTGGGATGACAGGTACTGTTGCCTCACTGTGGAAAAGTCCTCACTATGGCTACAAAGTCACTTGCTCTACAAAGTTACCTAAACATACACTACTTTTCATCTGTAAAAAAAAAAAAATAAAGTGTGGTTTCCTACCACTAAGACAATTGGATAAAATTTCTAACTTTACATTTACTTACACAATTGTGAGCAAACACCTCTTTGGTGATTGACACACTCTTGCTTATCTCTGGGTGGTCTTATGAATGCCTTATTTTAAATGATTATATAAATGCCTACTTACAATGGAAGTCTTGCTCTTCATATTGACCAAAATCTCCAAATTTCAGTCCTGTCCTTCCCAAAGTGCTTGGAAGGAAATATACACTATATGAGCACCTTCTGAACCACAGTCACATCTACTACAGGTCTCCAAGTAGACTCTGTTGTCTGAGTCCATTGATAATGATGCTTAAAGGATCTCTGTCTTTACCTCTAAGCAATCCAAATAATTTATGGCTTCAAAGTCTTGCCCTGTTCCCCAATGTTTGTGCTGTCATGCAGTTATGGAATGTAGAACTGTGCTGGGGTAGAAATGACTCACAATTGACAGAAGTCCATTTCATTACCTGACATTTAACCAGGAAAAAAATTAAAGCAACAAAAAGTGTATTTAGAGAGTGTTCTTCTTTAACAGGTTCAGAACATGTCCCAGTCTATTGAAGTTTTAAATCTACGGACTCAGAGGGATTTCCAGTATGTTTTAAAAATGGAAACACAGATGAAAGGGCTGAAGGCCAAGTTTCGGCAGATTGAAGATGATCGGAAGACATTAATGACAAAGCACTTTCAAGTAGGTTCCATTTTCACAGTAACTTTCAAGCATTGCTACTGTATTCAGTAGCAATGGATGTACTGCTAAGGTCTCAGCTTGAAATGCTCATGCAAGAGCACCATTTAAAAGAAAAGCATAATAAATCTTCCTTTGTGATTATAACCTTTTTCTCTGTTCAAATTAATTGTAATGGGGAGGAACTATTAATTATTAAGTCATTATAGAAATGCCACTATAAACAGAGTCCTGTTTTTTCTGTATCAATGTGCATGTCATACTGAGAAATTTATATTCATTCAAGCTCCAATGCTGAAGGGGGAGATCCAGTGGAATTAATAGCAAACAAGTAGAGTTCTACACTTGTAGTGTTGCCTGACATTTACTGCAGTTGAAGGGAAGAAAGGCTGTAATAAATCGGTTTATTGTAATTTTTATCCAGTTCAATTAAGATCTTATTTTATGTCTGAAGGTCTTTTGTTTTGAGTTTGGGATGGGGAGGAAGGCAATCACTCCCAGTCACATTTGTGTGATTAAAAAAAGACTTCCACCAAATTTTAATGACAACAAAAACCACAACCCAGTCCTTTTGTGAAGAAGAAGGGTTGCAGGTAGTCCAAGTAGCACTGTGTATTCTGAAAAAGCTACCTGAAGTATTCTTCAGGAAAAAAATATTTCAAGGGCATATTTAAGTTCTTTAAATATCAAGTCAGATAAATTGATCTTTCAAGACTGTGCAACCACGAAAAAGGTTCTAGAAAATACATTCTGAGGATTACATTATGTTAAGCAAATATCTATTTTTTGAAGTGTTTTTGAAAGTTCACGTAAAATGAACTTAATTTTCTAATTGGTGCTAGAGTTAAATACCTAAATAATTACATAGCCAAGAGGTCTAGGGTTTTTTTTCAGAGACACTGAATATCCAGTGGTTCTTAATAATATCAGGAATTAAGTACACTAATGATCTGACTACAAAGCTTTATAAATTTCATCATTGCTCTTAGTTTAGAGCTGTTTGAGCACATACTTCCAGGTTTTTGGTTAATAAGAAACATCTCCGTCTTTTTTCCCTTTTATCCCTTATTGCTAGAGTAGCAACACATTTGCACAATGCCATTACATATTCTGTATTCTCATTTTCATTTTCCTTGGGAGCAAACTATCAAAATTTGAATGTCTGATATGCAATGTCAGAGGTAGCAGAATATGATGCAGTACTCCATTTAAATATTCACTATTTCTATTGGCCAGTCATTTACCTTCAGTTTGACAGTTTGCCAGGAGTATAAAACAGAGTTCCAGCCAATCCAGTTACAGAATATTTAAAATAGAATATTTATCCAGTTATAGAATATTCCAGTTATAGAATAATTTAATGCAACATGCTTTTCTGAAATACAGTCTACTAAAATTCCAGTGCTTTATCTTTCCTGAGACAAATCATGTTGGATATAACATAACGCTTCATATCAACTGCCACAAAGTGCCAGAACTCATCTACCACCTATCTGTGTTGCAATACAAATTAGTTCTTGTACCACTCATCACAGCAACAAGCTCTGGAGTGTCAGCAGAAGCCAATATTCCTTTGGTTTTTTTTTTATCGTGAAAATACTAAAATCATGCTAAATCTGTGTTTTCTTGCTGACCAGAACCAAGGAGTACAAATTTGGTCCAGATCACCCTTGAGCATACAGTCAGTCCATAATTCACTTTATGCCAGGCAGGAGGTACCTGATTGCCACAAAAAGTTACAGCAAGTTTGCTCCAAAGATATGTCATCTGGTATCAATCCTACCAGGAATACATTACCTTCACTCATTCAAACATATTTTATCTTCCTGAGTTTTTACAAGCGTTACGTTTTTTCCCATTACAGCTTACCCATGGTTGTTGGCCATTCACTGCCCCACAGAACTGAAGCCTAAGTTCATAATTTCAAAATGAAATAACAAAAACTGTGGTTTCTGGAGCTGTTCTTTCTCTGTCACAAAGCCTACTTCCCTTGTCATCAAGGAAAAAATTGCTATTCATTTTAACAGTCATAAAGTATGTTTAGGTTAAGATTTTATTAAAAACAGCCAAATAAAAATAGTTTTAACTGTAAACAAAAGGATTTCATGTCCATTTGGTAACTCTGCTACCATAATGTAATTGGAAGACCCCTTGAGAACAGATTTAAAAGAAGTAATATTCTCAAATCCATATATAATGATATATCTGCTACATTTCAATAAAGCAAAATCTTTAGACTGCAAGGATTCTTTGAGGTTTTCTACAGAACAGTAACAAAAAACAACTTCAAACAATTGGTTTAAATTTAATAAAGCCCTTATTATTAGTGCTTTTAAAAGAAATGAAGGATGGGCAACCAAAATATGCTACAGATTAAGACAAATTCTCAAAGTACAGGTCTCAAAAAAATCTGAGAAAAGGGCAATCTGCGATTTCAAGGCAGAGCCTTATTTTCTTCAGTCAATGTTTAAGAACAGGATTGGCAATGCAACAATTGCATGTGGCAAAAAAACCATTGGTGATATTCCAGAAGAGATGTCAACTGAGCAAGTTCAAAAGCATTTAGTGCTGTAGCCAGTTGACAGGTACAAATCACAGTTAAGAACCATGGATTTTTACTTCAGAAGAAAAAGTTATGTAATAACTTTTTATAACTAATAATAGATCTGTAACTAAAAGAAATAATAATTTTCAAGTTGTTTTAATAACCAGGCATAAATATTACATTAAAGGAAATAAGGGGATTGAACTCCTTTAAACTGCTCTAATGCACGTATGATTGCCTTTAACAGGAGTTGAAAGAAAAGATGGATGAGCTCCTGCCACTGATACCAGTTCTGGAACAATATAAAACTGATGCCAAGTTGATCACACAGTTCAAGGAGGAAATTAGGAATCTGTCTACTGTGCTCACTGGGATTCAGGAAGAAATTGGTGCTTATGACTATGAGGAACTACACCAGCGTGTAGTCAATTTGGAAACCAGGCTTCGTGACTGCATGAAAAAGCTCAGTAAGTTAACAAGTTCATGGCAAATTTGGTCCCTTGGCTGTGCATTTTTAGTTGTCTCTCTTTAGAAAGATTAAGGTTTGGGGGTGAGGGGGCTTTGTTTCTTCGATGAAAGACTACATTATATTCTGATCTGTGTTACCCTAATAAAAGACAAGAGTAACTCAGCCTAAGGTCAGTTACATCATTCTAAGTTAATGACATAATGTACTGCCCTACTGTATATAGAAGAAATTGGATGAAAAACTATAACAGATGGCAAATTCAAAATCTGAGGTTTAAACCACTTGGAGAGCTACAAATATTCTTTCAAAAAAGCTCAGACAGACACTGCTACTAGAGTCATCTTTGGCCTGTCAATGTGAAAAAAAAAAGTGAAAAGTAGACTGGAATCAGTTTTGAGATGTCCACATCATAACCCTGGCACCTTGCTGTAACACCTGAGAGACCACTCTGGCTGTAATGTCTTTAGCCTGTAGTGTTAGTGTTAAGGGGATATCCCATTCTCCAATTGGCATTACAATCTGACTAAGCCTCACATCTAATTTAAGAGAGCAAAGCATGATTGCTGCAGGATGCACAGCAGCAATCCATGGCTACTGCTGTATCAGCTTTACCTCAGGCTGCCTCCATCTTGGCTGCTCCCATGCTGGCTTTAGTTAGAAAATATCAAACGTTGAGCATCTCTGAAAATCAGCACGAGCTCAGTATCAGCTACCAAATATAAGGGCCTGAAGGATCAATATCAAGTGTCAGCCTCAGCTTCCATTAGGGAAAGGTAACCTGCTTTTCAAACACAATGGAGCCTCCCCTTTCCCCAGTCTATCCATGCATTCAGAGATTTCTGAATGGATCACTATTGCAACCTGGATTACTGCAGCAATCAATCCAGCTCCTTTATGAAAAATAAACACTGCAGTTTAACACTGAACATGAATAAATGTGGAATTCCAAGGTTTAGGCCTGTGATCAGTGTCTCAGTTATTAAGTGTAGGATGTTTACTTTTAAATGCTACCCAGGACATTAAATATCTTCTTAACTGGATAAGCAGAGCCTCCTTATTTTTGTGACGCAGTAGAATGAGAAAAATCTAGGTTAAGTTAGTCTTTTAAATAATTTATTTCAGTTTCTTTATTTTATACTGGAAATAGCACAGTGATGATGTGCTAAAATACATGAAAGACTTCTTCAAACAGAAATTTCTTACGATCCTAGTTTCCCCTCAGTACACACACATAATAGCACATTACTGCATTGACAGAAGGCAGTCAGGAGAAAATGGCTGTGTTGCAATACTGCAGCAAACAAGGAAATTCCTATGAACAAATAGTATTTTCTGATAGCGAGTGTTCCAGTAAGTTGTTAGATACCAAAAATCATCAGTTTAAGAAGTATCTTGTTTTTCTTTGCTTTTACAGTATCTTGTAGCAACAGTCAGTGAAGCGATGACAGTGTGAGATATATTTTGTACAACAGAATTACTGGGTCTATTGACATCTTATCTATCCTGAATTCCTGCAACACATTCTAATCTCTTGATGTACCAAATGAAAGAAAACCCCACATTAAAATTACATATATTAGCAGTAGAGAGAAAAATTTTGTATAAAATAAATTATTAAGCATCTCCGTTATCAAAAGGGAGGGGACCTTCTTGAGATGTGACACAGATTCATTCATCCTTATTGGCATTATTCCCTGCTCTTAGGTGCTTAAATGGCTTGTATGGTCCCCTACTAACGGGCTGGCTGTTTTTCTGGCCTCTCCCTGTGTGCCTTTTGAGGTACAAACAGCCTCAATTCAGCTTCCTGTCACTGCTGGGAGCTGGGGCTGTGTGCTCAGATCAGAGAGCACGAGGGAAAAGCAGCTTTCGTGCCAACACTTTCTCTGTGGCCACACTGGCCATGCTGGAGATGGCCCAGCTGAGCCTGTCCCTGCCAGCCTGAGAGCCAGAAGCCAATGGCCCCAGTGTGCCACAGGACCTGGCTTCTATCTTCAGAGATTTTGTTGCATTTCACACTACAGTTTTCTGGTCAGTGCATGCAATAGTTCTTCTCCATTCTTCTCCCCAGCAGGTGTTTTTCAGCAGTATAATGCATTATTTGTATTGTCCTGGCCACTTGAAAGGGTTCTTCCATCTGCACTGGCAACACTTTCAACACTCATTACAGTACACTAAGCAGTTACTTTACTTTCACTGAGGTTTAATGATTACCACAACAGTTGTGATCACTGAATTTTGCTCCTTCTCTTTGGAATAAGAGAAAATTCAAGATGAAGCTGTTGGGAAATTAGTTGACAAAACTTTTAAAGGGTACATGCAGCTAAACACATGGGAATAGAGTGCATGTGATCTCACACACCCCAAATTCACATGTACTTATGCATGTATGGGTCCTTTGCTGACAGTCCTGTAAGTCACATGTATTCATAAGAAAATGGAGGTTACACAGTGTGCTTGGAGCCCTCCTATTGTCATGACTTGTTTATGAAATTGGAAAAACTTACATGAGTAGCATTCATAGAAGTCAGTACTCTGACATATAATTAGAATAGATATATATTGGAATCATGTCTAGCTGCATCTGATTATAATGTAGACTGTGAACAATATTTTACAGTAACACTTTTTGTTAGAAATTCAGAAGTAAAATATTCTGTGTATCCAAAGAAGTTCTGTTACATCAGTGGCAGAGGAGCTATTACTGCAGGCATGAAACTATTGATTGCAGTGGTACTTTTACTTCCAAAGCATCCTTCCATTGGGGATTTGAAGAATTTTACAAATATCATTTAGTGTAAAAGTGGGCAATAGATATATAGATTCTTATCTCTGTTTTGTGGATAAAGGAGCAAGCAGGCCAGAAATATAAATGACTTTTCCAAAGATTACACAGCAAGTCATGGCACCCATGAAAAAATCCAGGGACTTTCTCTCAGCAGACTCTAATAACTATACCATAGTGCTTCCTGGATTCTTATTATGCAGGAAAACCAACATACATTCATTAAGAACTAATTCTTCATTCCTTCATACTAGTATATTATGACAAATATGACCATAAGCAGAAAAGTGCAGGCAGTAAAATACTTGGAATTCATTTGTGCAAGTGCCAAAAAAAACCTCACTTAATTTTCCCTTATTTATTACATACCCAAAGAAACCCATAATAATGATGCTTATGAACACTTCAGGAGAATGTTGTGGCTCTATTTCTCTTGCCAGTCTTTCTACAAATGATGCACTCAGTTGCTCTATATAGCAGCTGTCAATATTCAGTCACATCACAGAGACTGGGACTATTTACCCATTTCTAGCCATGTCCAAAATGGCTCCTCTCCAGCTGAGGTATCACAGCCTCCTCCTGGTACTTGCTCACTTTGGAGCTTTCCAGTTGCATTCTGCCCCATATGTTTTCACAGCCCATAGACTATACAAAAGTACATCTATTTTCTCTTATAATGGTCACTTCATGCTCAACTTCTTCCTTAATATAAATAAATACTGGAAATCATGAACAGACTTACAGGAGTCCACTGTACAGAATTGTTACAGGAGAGGAATCAAGCCAGAAACACCTGGATATGATGTTTCTTGTGCAACTCAGATTAGGATGTAAGAAGATTATGATTGGGATTTTCCAACTACAATCAGTTATGGTTGGGACTTTCAAATGTAGGCAGCTGCTTCTTCCAAAGCCAAGGGAAAGAGACTGAGGACTTCTAAAAATCCCTCTGCTTTTCTGTGTAACCCCATCTGAGGCTCTTAGGGAAGGAAAAAAAAGCCTAGAAATATCACATTTTTCGTAGTGTACCTGACATTTGATAGTATGGAGATATATTTGACCTTACTTTTTGCTAGCATCTGGTCCTTCTCCTATCAGGGAATTGAATAAATAATAAACCAAAACTTTTCCTAGGTTCACTTCTGCCAGGGGAAAGAAAAGGAAAAAAAAAAAGTGTGGGTGGGGAGGGGGGTTTTGTCTGTGTTGAAGAAAAATTTGCATAGGCTAGTCTGACTGTCAGCCCCCTCACTGCTATGGAAAAGTCATAGTCCAGAAGTTATTTCCATTTCACAGGACATTTGTCTCTGTTCTATTTCTCTACATACAAAATGAGCTAAAGAAATGTCTCAACTGGAAACTAATTGGAATTTTCACTTACTTCAAAATCCCAGATTTTTCATGACATAAAATTTTTGATAAATGATCCTGCCTTCAGTATGTTATTATTACCATTCCCTAGCAAAAAACTTCAGCATGGAAGATCAACTTTAATACAGCCACCCAAACAATTAAAATGTTCATTCTGCAGCAGAGATCAGATCAATACTCTTAAGTAGACAAGAAGAAGCTGTTACCAGCTTTGTGGAGGAGTGAGGAAAATTTCTTGGGCTGAACGCAAAGCTGGCAGTGCTTAAAACCAAGAGAAAACTCACCTTGTGTCAGTGAGCTGTTCAACATGACTTCTGCAAAAGTTACTTGTGCAGCCTTAAACTGTTTAAAACTGCATCAGCTGATTCAAGTTGACCATTCAGCCAAGACTTGCTTTGGGGCTTTGTCCTTGTTCCTTGAAGCAGCACTTTCTGACTGGTTTGAATTGTTTTCCTTGCTCATTAAACAGAAACCCAGTCATAAGGATGTCTCAGCTATGAGGAGACTGAGATGATGAGACAGAGCTGGACTCTGACAGCTCTGCTGCTGCCTTTTTACTGCCCATGCTGTCAACAAGTAAGTCAGCAGACCTCAGGTACTGCTGGGATTTACAGAAGCCTGCTGATCGGCTATCAATTACCACCATAATGGGACTTATCATACATGGAAAAAATACTTCTAGTATTCCTTAGTTTCAAATACCAGTTCCATCAAGTTATATCATAAAATAAGCAGATCTGTGGGTTTCTGTTTAATGAGGAAGGAAAAGAAAAATGGGACCTACTATAGTGCAGGAGGGAATAAAAAATCCTCATGCCTCCTACAAAGTGCTCTGTTTTATTATGCCAAAAAGGGAAGCTCTCTGTCACTTTTTCAGTCAGCTGCCCCTCAGCTATACAGCAGCTCTCCTAAGAGACTTCCTTTCTTCATCACTACGTGCTGTCTGGGAATAAAAATTTGACCAGAGATACGCCCTGACTCAAACTGCTGATCGTTTAGCAGCTGAAGTACAATGTCATCTCTTTTCACATTGAACAGCATCTCAATACATTTTGAAAGATCATTCTCTAAAAGCATCTGACTCCCGTGACAGGGGTATACAGCTCAGTTCATATAGTTTAAACTAAATGAAGACTGAAGAGGTTCATTAATTATTAACAATGTGTGACTAGCTGTAATCACTGAGCTACACATTCAGGATAAATGCAAGTAATACAGCAGAGGAACGGGTACTGACGCTTAGGCATACAAATCTCTGGATGTTGTTCTCTAGCCTCAAAACATTCCTCACACACAGAGCAGCACCCAAAGAGCCCCAGAGCTGTGTGCACACCCCACAGGGGCTCCAAACACCTCCTGCTTTTGCCCCTGTCCTGCTGCAGCTCTGGGGCCTGGAGCCTGCTGTGTGCCTGTGCTGTGGCCACCACGCCCTGGCACTGCTGAGCCCGCCTGGAGCGCTCTCACCTGCCCTGCCTGGGACCCCAACACAAAAGATGGCTCTGGGAGCCCTCATATCTCTGCCATGGGCCCTTCCATAGATTTTGTCCATTCAGAAGCAAAATTCACAGCTCATTAGGAGTCCACATTTAGCTTCTTGGATTTCTGTTTTTCATGAAAGAAACAGTGCTTCAGATTCCAAATTCTTTTTATGCTTCCCCACTAATTGCAATGCTGTGTTGTAAAGGCACCAATTAGTATTAGTATACCTTCTAACTCATGCATTCAGTTTGTTTTAATTATCCTAGAAACTACAAGTTCAGGAATAATTGTTATTCTGATTTCTTTCTGCTTATTAGTTTTCTGGTAACTTATTCCAAATAAAGTATTCCAAATTTAAACTCAAACATTCAGAAGGGTTATCTCATCCCCATTTCTGAGACTATTTACTAACAGACCACCTGAAAATAAAGGCCTTCACTCTGATAGGTTATAGTCCTCTACTTTCAAGCTAATAGCAGTTCATGCTGTAGAAAAAGCACTTTGCCTATCTACAAAAAAAAAAATCAAGATTTAAAAAATTATGTCCTATCATAACCAAACATTTAAAAACCTGTAAGAGTCTTTTAAATGGGAAATTCCAAAAATATCTTCAAAATACTGCAGCATACATAGATTGAGGTATGTAAATAATAATGTGCCTCAATCAACCCAGAAAACAGACAGAGCCTACCCTGCTCACTGAGGTCTCTAGATGCATTCAGTTATCTTCATTTCTGATACATCCAACTTCCCTGGCTGTGAACAAAAACTACCCAAGCAGCCTCTGAGTTTTAACAGCATTAACCCCATTCTAAGTGACCGAAATAGGCTGTCATAATACATTCCTTTCCAGTTACAGAGTATGAAATTCAGGCTTGATGTGACCCTCTCTTTTGAACCGAATAAATTCACTCTCAACACCAGATACAATTTGTTTTCCACATTTCCTGGATAGATACAGTTATCAGTATAGCACAACCATGTTGCACAGAGAAGCACTTATTTTTAAATTTAAAAAATTAATGAAATGTTTCACATCTTTTTACATTCTTTTCTTTAAAAACATGCTATTTGACCTAATTACATCCACACTACTGTGTGATATTAAATCTTGGCATTCACATGAATTCCACCAGGAGCTTGTTACTAATAGATGTCTTATTAATGTCCCCTAAAATATAGATTTTTGAGTTGTTAGGAAGGTCAGCACCCGAGATGGTATTGACTTTCGTTTTTTCCTCCCAGACAGTCTAATGGATTAGAAGCCAACCAGTACAGCCAAGCTTGCTAAATAATTCTCCTACTCACTTTCTTCAGGCAGCCTCCAGTACAGAAAGAGCCACGTGTACGCAGGGGGCAGTCTGCACAACCTTTGAGCACAGCTATATTGTGTGTACAAGCTCATTTTTGTGTGTCTGCCCTTAACCACCTTGTTACCCTGGCCAAAGGAAAACTGCAACATCCATCAACCCTACCTTTGGGCTGAACTTTCTGAAGGCAAAAGGTGTGGGGGGGCGGGGATTATGTCCTCATTTCATTTATTATTCAATGTTCTTCACTTCAGCTCAGAAGATATTTTACCAGTTGTATATTAGTTTATGCCCAAAGACCATCACTGTGCTTCAAAAGATCTAAATGCAGAAATATATACCAATATAATTTTATGTGTATATTTTTACATATTTCTATCACCCTTCAGTATGGAAATGTCCCTCCACTGAAGGTGACAATCAATCTTCAACATAAGCCTGAATCCTCCAGAGCCGTTATGTAGTTTGGAGCATTTGGTGTTGTGCTCTAACTGATACCAAGGAGAGTTGTGCAATTATTTGCATTAATGTGTTTGTTTTTTTGATTTCAGCATGCGGCAAATTGATGAAAATTACAGGCCCCATTACAGTGAAGATATCTGGAACCCGATTTGGAGCCTGGATGACAGATCCCTTGGCATCAGAGAAAAATAACCGAGTATGTCAAGGCACTGTCTTTGTGTCCTGGAGTCTTACTTGCTTTATTTTAATCCTTTAAAAGATATTTTCCCCTAGGAAGTTACATCCCCAAGCATGTTTCTTCTGCTTCAGTCATTTTCACACTCAAACATCTTCAGAGAAAAAGCAACAGCATTTTTGGAAAAATGTCTAAAGACAAAAGTGATCTAAGCACTTTTTGTGCCATTTCCTTCAACTTTTTCAGGGTTGACAAGCATCTATCGCAACTGACAACACAATTTTCTTATTTCCTAACATATTTAATTGTGCTTAGGTCTTTTAAGAACCAGAGTAATGTAAAACAAACATTGACACATTTACCCAGGAGCAGGACCCATAATGCAGCACAGTTAAATTTGGGAGGATTCGGACCCCTATAGACTCTAGTCAGATCATTTGCTCCATCATATCCAAGTTATGTTACAGTTTTGTTGTTTGATCTGCAATAGGGGCTCAAATTGGCCACAATTTTGAGAAGGTGCTCTCTCCATCAAAGGGCTTTAGAAGTCAAAACACTAGGTTTCATTTATATAAGGCCCACAATATTTTTTGTTTGAATACAGAAAAAAACCCAAAGGCAACAGAAAAGGCAACATAAAAATGACAATAAATAACGGTTTGTGTGCAGCTCTCCCCTGCCTGCTGTGTCCATGCAGGTTTGCTGCTGACTCCAGAAATCTCAATAACCTTTTGGAGAACAGCAAACTCTGAGAATCAAGGAGAAAAAGCAAAATGCATGAAGGAAAAAATGGGGGAATTGAAGTTACATAAAGAACATTAAAAAGAAGTGATAACTCTGTTTTAAGGGGAAAAAATGGCTTTGAAACTTTTAATGGTTTCATTGCTATTATTTTTCGTCTTTACTAAGAAAAGACTATTTTTCTTTGAACAGAGAATCAGCTGAAAAAAATTTAACCCCATTTCTTCCTAAATATAAATTCAAGTTTATCTCATATGCCATTTCCCATCTCTCTCTTAGATTATTAGTCTCTAGAAATATCTTTAAGCAAGCACCATATAGCAGAGGCCCAAACATTGAATTATCCAGAATTAAATTTCTCTGAAAATGCACACTGTAGTTAGCAACAGTTGTATTGAGAGTTCACCTGTACAGGTAAGTTTTGATTCAGAAATTCAAGAGTTCCTCCTGCTTTTGTAACAGGAATGTGGGCAATATTGCTCTTTGATAGCCTGCTGCACATCTAAAACTTGTTTTCCTTCTTTTTCTGCCGTGTCTCCATCATGCCATATCATGATCATGTGCCACGCACTGAGTTTGAGGTGTTTACTCCCAGTCTTTGTTTTGTCTCCAGGTCTGGTACATGGATGGCTACACTAACAATAAAATTGTCCGTGAATACAAGTCGATCGCAGACTTCGTCAGTGGGGCCGAATCAAGGACATACAACCTTCCGTTCAAATGGGCAGGAACCAACCACGTTGTCTACAATGGCTCCCTCTACTTCAACAAGTACCAGAGCAACATCATCATCAAGTACAGCTTTGACACAGGGCGGGTGCTGGCCCAGCGTAGCCTGGAGTACGCTGGCTTTCACAATGTCTACCCGTACACCTGGGGTGGCTTCTCTGACATCGACCTGATGGCAGATGAGATTGGGCTGTGGGCTGTGTACGCCACCAACCAGAACGCAGGCAACATTGTCATCAGCCAGCTGAACCAGGATACACTGGAGGTGCTGAAGAGCTGGAGCACGGGCTACCCGAAGAGGAGTGCTGGAGAATCCTTCATGATCTGTGGCACCTTGTACGTCACCAACTCACACTTAACAGGAGCCAAGGTCTACTATTCCTACTCCACAAAAACCTCCACTTATGAGTACACAGACATTCCTTTCCATAATCAGTATTTTCATATATCCATGCTTGACTACAATGCGAGAGATAGAGCTCTCTATGCCTGGAATAATGGACATCAAGTCCTGTTTAATGTCACCCTTTTCCACGTCATTAAAACTGAAGATGACACATAATTTTCTTTCCCTTACCTCCCTCCCTCAAAGCAGTCTCATTTGTGATTAACTCTAAAAGCATCCATCTCTCTCAGTTCCTTTTAATTTACATTTCTTTCTTCATTAAACAAAAGCAACATTTTCTACTATGTAATGCATTTCAAATATGGCTGAACCTGTCAAAAATGACCTGTCAGAAATAAAAAGCATCTTAACTCATGATTCTGCAAGGTCTGTCAAGACCTTGTCTTGAAAAGCACTAAAGAGGATTTAAATGGCTAAAGACAGTTTTTAAAAGATTATGATCTGCCTTATTTTAGAGTCAGAGACTAATGGTGGCTTAAATGCATGAATGTCTTTTTTTACCTCATTTTTTGTTTTAATATATTGCTTAACTTCAGGAAACATTTCAGTAGTGTCAGACACATATTGCACATTGTATTTTTTTATTTATTCTGAAAGAAAGATTGAGGATTTTAATTTACTTAGACAAGGAGTATTATTCATTTTGCCATCATCCAATTTCAGCTGTGGTGCTGTACAGTATGTTTTTAAATCTCTTGCAAACATTTTATCAACTGTATGTATTTCTACCATTGTAACCACCATTGTGCAATTGTATCTCTTCACTTATGTGAAAGTAAACTAAGTACTATTTTTTATAAAATATATGGAAGCTTAATTGCAGTTCTGGCTATCAGTCAATTGAAAGTGGTAAAAATCTGATAAAAGGTTGTTATTTCTGAAAGAGACCAGTAGCTTCTCAGATGCATGATTTCTATTCTCAGCTTTGCTTCCTAGATCCCCTCTTCACCAGTAGTGCTTACTGGCACATTTGCAACTTCGAAGCTTCATACCAGTTCCAGCGGGAAAATTGTTTGCTCCGCCCAGTTTTTATCTCCTGCTGCTGGCTCCTTTCTCTTTTTCTCAGTCTTTTTCTCCTACTTTCTTCCCTTCCACCATTTGACTGTCCTTTTTTGTGCTTATCCCTACTATGGGCTTTTCAAGCGAGAACCTGGAAGGGGCTGGTGCCCGCCAGCCGAGCATGGGAGTGCATCCCGTGTTTGTGCTGCCCTGGGGCACTGAGCAGCAATGGCACATGCCAAGCTGCTCTCCTTCATCTGCCTGGCTTCTTACTCATAACAGGAGAACATTCATCTGTTGGCAAAACTCTTCTCTGGGATGACAGTAATCACAGAAAATACACCAGGGAAGGTGCAAAGCCCAGATGGTCAGTGTGGCCCTGGCAGCCACCAGAACTCTTGTTGGGGGACAACATCAAGGCCTAGCTCTTGCAAAGAGATTTGGGGTTTGCTGGCAGTAGAATTGCTACACCCAAACTGATGCTTGCAAGAAACAAATATTCTTGAAAGCTATGTGGGTTGCTGCAGTATCTCGTTAAAAACTGGGAGGCAGGGAGAGGTGTGCATATTTTATTGGGAAAAAATGAATGAGGTGCTATTTATCTCTTTTGGCAAAAATGGAAAGAAAGTAACATTAAACACTAGTAATCAGACTTTTTTATTAGATGGGCACTAACATAATGAAAAAAGACAGGTATCTGAAAAATTCTGTGAAAGCTGTGTTCCTTACACTATCTGAGCTTCTACTCTTTTTATTCTTTGAAACTGAAAAGCCAGAAATTTTATTTGCTGGTTCTTCTAATGTACCAGCTGAGACCACCTTAAGTCTCATTAATGTTTTCATTATTATAAATATCTGTGTCTATATATGTTTACAAATACGCTTTATAATATAAGCCCATGTGAAGCTGAACAAATTGCCTTATTTTTCATACCAGTTGCAAAAGAAAAAAATGCTAATAAGGCTTCAAGAACTGATAAAGGAGGCAAAAAAAAACCCACCCAAACAACAAATTACATTACAACATGACCAGAGAAAAGTTACTTTCTTGCTTCCATCTCCCCTCTCCTGTCTAGATGAAATGGTAGCTATTATCCCATACAATTAGTTACACAGAATTTGGAGATTCAGTTCAGCTAAACAGAGAAATTAAATCACTTCCCTCCTGTAACCAACCTTCCTGTATTGACAATGAAACCGCCTCTGTGCCATGTGAAAATGTATATGACTACTCATTAAAAAAGGTGTTTTATGTAATACAGGGATGTTTTATGAAAATGGAGTATGTTCAGATTTTTATCAAAAGCCATAAAACAGACCCCAACCTTTCCCCTGTGCAGAGTAACTACAAGAAGATAGAAGCTTTTTCAACCCATACAGCATTTTTAAAAACATTAGTCATGAAACTGAGAAATTAAACTTCTTTCTACTGTATTGTCATAAACTAGAAGAATATTCATGGTCACTGTATCTGAAAACAATGATTATTCCCATATTTCTTTACAAGAATTTCATACTGTGTAATTAGCATACATGCAGCAGTACAAGTTGATAACAGTTCTTACAGTAAGATTAATCTCACCTGATTTCAATACCATTTACAGGGTTACACTCCTGTTAGTCCAAGGAAAGAAAGAAAGAAAGAGACACTATTACAGGGTGCTAAAGATGGATGGGTAGGAGGGGTGGGAAAAGCACCTTTAAGGTGGTTTGTCATACCAAGATAAATCCTGCCCTTCTACATTAGTAACAACAGGTTTGATTCCAATATTTAAACATGAAATAACAGCTTCCATACAATCAATACAAAACATGGTGAGACATTATCAAGTAACACAACTTCCCGCTAAGGAGCACTCATTTTTCTGGGAATGTGTTTTCAAAATTGGAAATTCCAAAGCAATATTCCCAGAAGGCTGAAAACACCATGCCTCAATATTAGCAGATATCTATTAAAAGCTTTGCCTTCATAACTGAGCAGCACAAGCAGAAAATCATCATGTAGAAACAACATATAAGTTTTATAGGTGAAGCATACTTCACCTATAATAGGGTACCAATAGTGTGTGGGGAGAAAAACCATCTCCTTAAACATGGAGAAATTATTGCAGAGTCTGTTTCAGTATCTTAATGACCTGTTTCAAGGGATAAACATGTAAAAGGACCATGCCACTCCTCCATTCAAAACAGGATACCTGAATTTCATTAAACTGTGCTGGCAGCAGAGAGGGATGCAGACAACCCCAAATCCAGCCCAAGAACACAAGCCTGCCAATCCTGCAGGCATCCTGTGCTGAGGGAGCCTAAGGAACCTGAACGATGCACACCACAAAGCCCACAGCACTCTCCCTGGAACAGACTGACTGCTCCCCAGGACAAAATGGGGAGAACAAACCTTCCCAGAGAAAGCTTCCTGCACAGAAATAATCTTCTATAGTCCCTTCTGGCAATTTGTGCCAGTGAGTGACTCCCAAGTCTGTTGGTACACGCGAAGATTGTGTAGCCTGCTCTGTCACAGTGTGCCAAGCAGGGCACTGGAAGGGTGACTGTGGAGCCTCTTCAGCACCGTAGGCACTGCTAGCAAAAGATGGGATTCAAATTGAAAAATTAAAAGAAAATAGCTGAGTGAGACAGACTGGTAAAAGGTTTTAATCACAGATTGCTTGTATCTAAGAATACTCCTTTTCAGACAGGCTCAGGGGCACTAGCTGTCACTCAGCTCAGCAGGCTGGATCCACAGCAGAGGCTCTTTGTTTCAAAGCACAGCTTGAACAAACCTGATACCTGGTAATTTATCATAATCAATTGCTTAGAAAATGCTAGAGTAGAGATGAACAAACCATTCACAGCAGATTACTCATCCAGTAAATGGTATCCTGTTCCAGTTCAAGAATTGCCAGGGTACATACGGATGTCCATGACAGTGGAAATATTTTTTGGAAATCATTTGGATAAGCACCTCTTATAAATCACTCAAGCATTCCCTGCTGTGAATCTTACATCCTTGACATTCAGAAGGCAATGCTGAGCATTCGGGCATCTTTTTCACAAAAGGCGTCTTTGGGACAGAGTGGCATCACAGTCTGCTGTGCTGACAGGCACACCACTAATTCCCAGGAGAGCAACTCCTGCACAACAGTGCCACAACTTCATCCCACCAGCTCACACTCAAAAGGACTCAAGTATGCAAACTGCCCTCCACAGATCATAAAGCCAAGTCCTGAAACTCACTTCCCCACCAAGAATAGAGACCACCTTATTGCCAGAACTAAAAGCAAAACCTGTTTTCTAAGCTGAACTTTCCTCTTTAATTCTCCAAACACATGATCATACACATGGACATCAACATGTAAGCAAATAAATTGGGTATAAACTAATCCTAGAATTATAGAAAAATGTTAGCTTTCCCACAGAAGAGACCATTTAGATTATGCCAAGATAAATATTATGAGGGTTTCTACATTTGCTTTATGGGAAACTGAGGAAAGGCAGTTACCCAGCACTAAGTTGTGGAAATCATACAAAAATTACTGTTTTTTATAATATGGCTTTTGCCTGGCCCTAGAAAACAAATGTACTATATTGATGCTGTAGCTATGACCACAGATTCACTAAATTGAGATGCACAGGAGTTTTTCCCAAAACTGCAAACACAACATCCACCTGAATATTCTGGTATTATGATTAATTACCACTCTTACAATCTGTAGACTCCTGTAGAATTCTAGTTGTTGTCAAGCTATGTATTTAGTAAGCATTTCAAGATAACTTCTACAGTCCTATATCTCTCTTTTCCCTCAGAAGCTTCTCACACACATAACACACATTGTGTCAGGCCATGAGGGTGACAAACACAAGGAATCCTTTCTGCAACTCTCATCAGTCAGGAGGGATTATTCATAAATATAGAGATTACCCCCAGATATCAAAACTCTGTTCCTTCCAACACCACCACTGGAGGAAATCCTCACTCTTAAAATACAAATCATGCTCATTGATTTAATATGAAGAGGAGTTGCACCAGCTTTTCATAAAAGCATCCAGCCTTTTAAAGACCAAGGATATTTGTCTCTGTCTTTGAAATACAGACATGGAAGAAAATATGAATTTTCTTGAAAATCAGAAATTTTTACTCAACTCATATTCTTCTTGCCAGCTGAGCATCTGCAGAAGAGCTTGTGGACTTTCCCTGTATCTACTGCTTCAGAATATTCAATTAAAATAATTACATTGCAGAAACATTTCAGCAGTCCAAGTGAAACAAAACTTCCTCAGGATTTTATTTCAAAAATGGCAGAGTTTTAAACACAGCTCACTATAAATTAATACAATATTTAGATCAGCTGCATTCTGGCCCCACCTTTGCACCCACTGTACAGAAATCCCATTTTCCCTAGAACAGAAAAGTATATGAAGACATATGAAAATGACAGCTAAGAGATCAGATTTGACATCTCAAAACATAATCTATTTTATTGCACCTTTTGTACAGAAGTTTGAATTCCTATTTTCACAGTTCTTATGGTGAACATGAACATGAAGAACCACTGGGCCAGAAATACTCATTTTTCCCTCACACATTATCAGCCACACGCACAAACCACTCCAGCTTATTTTTCTTTGCATTTTCCCTTCTTTTGTTGGTTCTAATCTTCTTGATCTTCACCTAAACCTGCCCCAGCCCCTCTCCTATTGCAGTATGTTAAGTGAATGGCTGTTCAGATAGAACTCAAACTGCACAGGGGATTTATAGTACAGCAAGTTTCATCTGGAGAAGGCGTAAATTTAGTTTTCCTGTTACGTAAAATTTAGCTTTAGTGTGCCCATAAAACTGCCTAAAAGCAATACTGATTGTATATCATGGATTGCTCCACAGAAATAATTTAAATCAGATTCAAGATAATTTTTTCCCATTTTATTTATATTTTAAAGGAAATATTTTATTTCGTATCTGCCATGGTAAGAAATTAATTCAAATTAAATTCATCATCGTTCCCAGCAGGTTTAGACATCCATTTCTCCTTTCTGGATGACAGCCTCAAGGTGGTCAGCAGCACTTCCAGCTCCAGGAAATCAGGCCTCCCAGTAATTGAGTGTGCACGCTGTCAAAGGTCCTTACGCCTTTCCAGTTAAGCTCCAAGTCTGTGTCATGCCATGCAAACAGGCCATATATTTAGGCTTCCCTCATCTGGGTAAATTTAGCTTGCTGTCACCTTGAAGGACACCCCAGATTGATGGTGGATCAGGACTGTCCCCGTCAGTGCAGCTCTGGGAGAGACAGGAGCCTGTTGGAGGTGAGGTGCACAGGAGAACTGCGATAACTCATTACTGCGGTAACTCATTACTGTGGTAACTCATTACTGTGGTAACTCATTACTGCAGTAACTCATTACTGCAGTAACTCATTACTGCGGTAACTCATTACTGCAGTAACTCGTTACTGTGGTAACTCATTAGTGCAGCTCGGACAGCAGCTTGCTCCTGGAGAAGAGCACACACCCCCTGCCATTCCTGCAGCAGCCACCTCCTCAGGACTGCTAGGTGATTTACAGACACTAATTGAGACCATTTCCCCCTCTGTCAGGAAAGAAAGGACATTTGTACAAATCTCATTGCTGAGGCTGAGCAGCTTGGACACAGAGGCGCTCAGCTCAAGCCCAGCAGAGCTGCTTTGGCTCACCAAAGTTCAGCAGTTGATGTTCGATTTTCAGCTCTCAAGTCAGTGTATCACTCACTAGCTCACTTCTACTGAGACAAATATGTGTGCCTGAAAGTTCAGTTCCCACTCTCTTACCCTGATTTTTAATGCTTTACCTGGTTTGGTTTTGGCCTAGTAAGGAGGCCTGTGTCCATTGGTGAGGTTTCTGGTTAATTCACAGTCATGGTATGCTTGCCATGGGTGACTCCCTCCAATAATTTCTGAGGGAAAAGTCACTTCACACGGAGTTACTTTGTTCCCTTTATGAAGGAGGAATCCAAAGGGTGCTCCCAGGGCAGGGCAGTGCCAGGGCTGGGCATTACCTTGGATCTGCCACGGCCCACAGTGCGGCCCAGCCGTGCTCAGGACGAGCGGCGGGTCCCAACCTAAACACTTTTCAGGCTCTTACATCTCTGGACCAGCTCTCTTCATAGCACAAATCTCATTAAAGCATTTACAAAAGCTGATCTGTTCACCAGGCCAAATGAGGGAGGAAAACATGATGATTTTTATATGCTTTGACACTTATTTGGGAGCTGAAGTAGGACTTTGGAGATTCACAGGCCTCATCCTGGCCCTGTGCCCAGGAATGAATTACACTCTGAAATACTAAACTGCACTCTTATGGCAGATGCTAAAATGCTGTTATTCTAATACCAATGCAATATCATGATAGAGAGCAGAGCTCCTAATCTGAAAGACAATAACGTAGTAAAATATAACATATGAAAAAAATTATCCCAAATAAGTGTTTCCCAATATATGCTCTAGCTTAATAACACTCAGTTTTTCAACAGAATATACCAAATACTAGCTCAGTTGATTTTATTGGTCTTACTGCATAGCAATAAAAATATGCATTATATGACTAGGTAATTATGGAATTGGATATTTGTGTACCATATAAAAATTGATACTTATGTCATTCAACTGAGTCACAAAAAAATTCAAAAAATCCTATAATTATGAGCTTGTAACACTGCTTATTTGCCATATTAAACCAGAACAAGAAAACACATTGAAATAGAAATATTTTATGCCACAGTGTAGGATGATACTTCTAGTAAAGATAAAAATTAGAAATCAGTGTATACAGTGTATCAAATACATATGGATGAAAGAGCTACATAAATTTCAGTTTTGTGTTTTCTTTTCCAATCTGCACTTAGAAAAAGCACAAAACCAATTTTACAGATAGTATAGACAGATGCAGATGTAAATATAGACACATGTACTTGGGTTGTACATGATATTTACAACCATGTCTGGAGAGAATATAGCGTGTCTGGGCAAGAGCTTACACACTGACTGAAGCAGTAACAGCCAGAAAACAATCCAATATGCAACATAGGAAAACTGCTCCCCTGCTAGCCAGACTTCCCAAAATGGAGATATTTCTTCTACCTGGAACAAAATCAGTCATGCCTTGCAGAGGCTGCAGCCAGCAGAGATATTGGGACAGCCCCAGCCCCGGTGTGCAAGCAGCTGCCACCACACAGTGCAAACAGCAATATATTCATCCTGGGGAAACTGTACAGCTCTCAGCAGGTACTCCTGAGAAATCCTAATGTTCCACATAATGGTCACCTGGATAATCAAAGGAACCTTTGTAATAAAGTCAAGAAAACCGTACAGTGTGACAAGCTTTGTAAGAAAACAACCTTAGTGTAAACAGCTTCTCTCTAAAAAGCTTTCGTTTGCCAAAGCTTTATGCCACAGTCCAGCTATTCCACTTGGTGGCACTGACTCATGAACATTTTGTCCACAATTTCCACTTGGCCACCCGGAATTAGGGATGAAAGTTTGGGGAGATTTGTTAGATTTATTACAGAAATTCTGATAAATAAGCAGATAGCTACAGCAAGTTTAGCAATGCTAATTAGGGGGTTTTACAGCTTTTTTTCTAATTTGTATTCTTTTGGAATACCTCACTCATCTGCTACTGAATAGGGATTCCTCTGGCCTTTCAAATAACCTATTTAAAATAGCATACACTTACATATATTGAAATAGAAATTGGCCCCATTGTCATGCCTGGATATTGTCTTGTCTGTCTGAATCCACCTATCAATATTAACAGCTAAATTATCTTTCACTGACACTACTGGGCCCACTCCTGTAGAATTTCAGAGCCCTTTTCTTTCTTTCACTAAGTTACAGAAAAAGGCCTTCAGCATTTCAAGTAATTAATTAGATATCAATTCAACAAATACTCTTCTGTTTCCCTTCTGTGTAAACAATGCTGACTATTAACTTTAAAAGGGGCATTCTGAAACCATATCTGAAAATATTTTTACACCAATAAGAGCTGTAAAAGAACTGACTGAATTATTTGTGTACCCAGTGATGCTGAGAATGTGTGAACGGTGGGAAGTTTCACCTGCGTTTTGCTTCAGTCAGTCCCAAACTATCAGAATCAACAAAGAGCCAATACTGGAGTCAGTTTTGGAGAAGTGTAATGGTCTGTGAAATAGGAAAGGTCAGATTAGGTAATGCATTATTCAGTATAGATTTACACTCTGACGGTACGGATCTCTGACAGATTTAGATCTAAAGCATTTATCAGCACTTTTGGGTGCATTCTTCCATTCAGGTTTAGAAAGACTGAATAAACACACAGCAATGCTTCAAGAAACATAAAAAGGTCAACATTTAAAACTTGTCCCATTGATTTGGACTTTCCTGCACTTATGGAAATTACTGATCTAGAAAGTTGTTGAAAGTTGTTATGAGTAACCCTTTGATTTTTTTGCTTTAAAAAGTCAGAAAATGCTAATCACTGGTTACTTTGGGCTGTCTTTTGGCAATATATATGAGATAACAGCATTTAATCAATTTTAACAATTATCATTAAGATAAAAATCAGACTGGCAATATATTGGATATGTGATTTACTTGTAAATGTTGTAGAATGATTTCTGGTTTTTTCAATGATTGTTACAAACTTGCCAGGAATCAAGAATGTAATCACAAGCTTTTAAAGAGTACAGTTTTACACTTCACTTCAGTAGTAGTAAAAGTTAAAGAGCTTCCCACTTTTCTCTTCCTGTTTCCAACCCTCTGCTACTACTCACAGCCCATTTGAGCTGATTCAACTGTATGTAGTGCTGTATAATTGAAAAATGGAATAATCTAGAGATAAGTAGAAAAAAAATGGGCGGGGTGAATATAGAACATAAACAACTAGGTAGGTATTGCCACACAGACACAAAAACAGCCATAAGCATCTCATGCAGTATTAAAATGTGGCACTCGTTGATTTGGCTCACAAATTAAGTTAAATAAAAAAGAAAGATTTTCAGACATGATTACAACCTTGAATTATAGATTCTTCCAGGCCTCTGTCTTGACTATAATAAAGTTAACATGGCACATGGAACATAAATGTTAAGGCAAGAACCACAACAGCAGTATGCAACAAATGGAATTTCTCCTTTTTTTTTTTTTTTTTTTTTGGTAGAAATTTAAGAAAACTGCCTTCATAAAAAAAATTTTGAAAAAAGGATGGCTACATAGGAGATCATGGTGAGCTACTGATGGATTAGGCTGAGTAAACCTCTTTGGGTAAGGAGAGAAGCATTACAGGGATTGTCTAAATTCCACCAGTCCTCACAGTAGTGGCTCTGCCTTGCCCAGGTGCCTGTCCAACATAAAAAGCAAATATCAGGCAGGGGACTCACCCTGTCCCAGTACAGTTTACAGAAACCCAAACTGACTGAAAAAACACAAGCCAGATAATCTTGGCAGATATCAGCCACCAGATAACCTGACCCTTACTTCTACACATTTATGACAGGCTTTTTAATCACTGTGGTTTGTGCCTAGCTGATGTTTGCAAATAACAGCCATCTTTCCTTATCACCACCTTTTATTTTACAAATACACAGAAGTGAGTTATAGGCCTCCATATTTCCATTTAATTTTATTATCAAAGAGAGAA
>VZTZ01021743.1:0-204941 GCA_013400955.1 Drymodes brunneopygia | reverse complement strand
GAGAAAACTGGGGGGGGGGTTTGTTTGTTTTCATCCTTGAAGATGCAATAGTAATCCAATGAGAATATTTTCTTTGTCTACTCTGCATCTGAGTCACTAAATTAAAATGCTATGAATAGAAATATTTCTAAGAGAATATATGAAGACACCAGCCTCACCTTTCTGATTATTTCAGTGGTATCTGAGTTTTCTTCTTTCTAAAATAGCTATCACATCTTCAGAAAGTATTTTCTTGAATAAATGATCCAGGCCCATCCATCTAATTTCAGCAGAAAAGGCTGAAATAAATATCTTTCACAGTATATTACAAAATTACATGGACTGTAATTTAGCAGATAACCATGAATTTATAGAAAACATCCATACAAAAAAATGACTTTATTAGACAATTTTCTGGCTCAGTAAACCATCTTCAAGAACCTCCTAACCTGTACTAAGTAACAAATTGTTGCTGTGTAACTGACTCATCTGATAGGCAGCTTTCACTGCATTAATATTCTAAGTATTCTTTCATTATTTCAATTTTACAGAACCCACTCATCAGTATCATGGACAACAATGCTGTCTGAGATGCTACCCTAGAATTCAGCTACAATTTCCAGAGGTACCAAATAGCTTTTCTCTATTTCTCTTCTCATTAATAATTCATTACAGAAGCTGAAGTTGCCAGACTATTGCTCGTGTTGTTCACAACCATTGAGGCCAAGGCCTTTTTGGGGATAAAATGGTCTACCAGCTTCACAGCTACCTTGTGGAAGCAAAAACCTATAGAAATAGTCAGTTTTCCAGCTAAATCTCTATCTGTGCTGTCACACCAGGGTGGAGCAGCTGTGTCAAACCTGCCACTTCTGGAGACTGGAAGAGATTCTCAGGATCACTCCTAGTAACAGCTACACGTCTTAGGGAGGGGGCCCAGACTGTATGAGAAGGAGTGCCCAGCTGGGGCTGGTTACTTCATCCCTCTTTATCATTGACCAGTTGTGGAAAATTTCATTCTACTTTTACTATTTTGGGACCATAGCAAGCATAAATTCAAAGACTGTATTAAATGTAGTTCAATAACAAGAAGGGGAACAGGCAATTCAAAGCCTTAAAAGAAATAATCCCACGTTTCATGTTTGTGAGTTTAGTATGCAGCTTCTATTAAGGTCTACATTTAAATACAATAATGCTTTGATAGGACTTGCTTTTTCTGCTTGAGAGCTGGATCTCTATTTTGTATACTTTAAAGTATCTAAATGCTTATAAAATATCTTTGGGAAAGAAAATTCCCACTAGAACTTGCATATTAAGTTAAGCTTTTCTACTGAGAATATTATTAAATCCCACTAAATCCTATTGCCATTCAGTCAGCAGCAGCTCTGTGCATAAATACATAGAAAGAATGTTATAAGGGATTATGTCTGTGAAAGAACTATCAGCCAGCAGTCTTGGCTTTCTCCTTAGCAAAAAAATAATGATTCCGAAAAAAATTAGTTTTAATTTTCCTAAATCAAGAAGTTACTGATAATACAATTTAAAATCACTTAAGTACCTTTAAGAACCTTAGAAAGATCAAACCAAGAGAACAACACCTGGAGATGAGCACTTTTCTTGCTGTAACTTGCATAATGGTCAGGAATACAGATTAAGGCATTATACCAGATTTGCCCCCAAATACTCTGAACACTGAAAATTAAAGATGTCATTAAACATATAGAAAGATGTATGAAGAAAACTTTTCTATTTATTTAATACAGTGTGAACTTATCCAACAGGGAGAAAAATTTCTTCTGAAACAGTTTGACAGGTGAAGAAAGAAGATGGAAGATGTAAAATATTTCAATAACTTGTTCTGAAAAGAAAATATTGGGCTTGGTGCTATTCTTTCTTTTCTCTAAGGATACCTCAACGTCCTTAGAAAATGTTCAATTCAGTACCAACACTGAAACAGCATTTTCTTTTGAACAATGCACTGGTGGTGGCTGCACAAGCAGCCTAGCTTTGCTGCATGAGTAAAGACAAGCACATGGAGCCAAATGTATTTCTTGTTTCCAGAGACTGCAGGTAAACAAAAGCTCTGGATGCACATTTAAACACTCTATTGCAAGTCCTCAGCTTTTTGAGAAATTTCTTCATGGCATTTTCTATGCTGATTTTGCCATGATTAAGTTTCATATTTCACATTTTTAATGTACCTGTAGTGCTTCATTTTGATAGCTGATATTAGCAGCCTTTTCCTACATTCTGTAGCAATTCCAAATGCTCTTTGTGTATGGCCATGTTTAGATTCAAACAAACTGTTCCAGTTTCTTCACACTGGCTAGCAACAAGTATTTCAATTCATGTTTGGGGGATCTTTTGGGGGCTTTATGGCCATATTGATAAGACAGAAATGGTGGATTTTTGTGCTTTTGTGGAATTCACATGACACGTGACTGAAAATTACAATACAAGAGAGCACATCATACCACACAGGAACATCATGTAAAATAATAAATCTGATTATTCAAGCAGCTTAAAAGCATCAAACCTGAATTGAAGCCAGTGTTATTTGTTTAGCCCAGATAACAATTCAGTGTGTGTCATCGGAGCTAAAGCCCTGAAGGAAAGGGAGGTTTTGGCTCTAAAACACTAAATGAGAAATGAAAGAAGTGTGTCAGTGTGTGTGTGTGACTTCAAGAGCAGCCCTCACTATCTTGAGTTTGTCTTATAATGTTCTAGAGGCATCTGGATTTAAGACTATTTCCTTCAGCAGTTTCCAGATTCATACTACTCAAAACCAAAAGTGCAGCAGCTGACAAGATGATTAGGTGACAAGATACAGTAAACTGTACAGTCTATAGACTATTTCAAAGTTCCCGACTTTGGTCATCATTGCTCATGAGAATAAATAAGACAAATAGATTAAATGTGCACTGTAATGTCAATTATATTCATAAAATGAAAAGTGCAGTGAAGGTTAACTAACACTGAAGTCCATTCATTCACTTCAGTGCATTGCAAAATCATCAGTTATGATTACTTTAATAGAGCTCATTTACCCTACAAGGTGTCTGGTTAGATGAAATAACTTTATCAAAATATACAGTTAAACTGTAGTGGACTGAATCTAGATTTTTTTTACAGTGCTTAAGCTCAGACAAATGTCTTTAATCCTCCCCTCCTAAATCTGTGACATTTTTCTATCCTGACCTTTATCCGGCATATATGATGGATAGACACTGCACTGACTGTACAACCATACATAAATTTAAACTGCCACAGCAGGAAGAAAAAACAATGTATTAAGAGTAGCAAGAAAGAACTGCCAAGTACTGTATCTATTATTTTCCCTTATTTGAACTGGAAAAGTCTGTAGCTGAATGCACTTAAAATACCTGTCTTTCTTTAAAAGAAAACATGGAAAATATTTTGAAAATCAAAGTGTCACAATGTTTTTGCATCTTTGTAAAAAAAAGGGAAATTTACAGTACCTATATGAGTAGATAGAGACACAATCTTTATTCTTTATTCTTTATTCTTTTTTTCTCCAAGAAATACTAAATATGATTGAAAAATAAGTGTTATTTAACTACATAATATCTGGCAATAGACAATGTCTGTTGTTCAAATTGCAAGGAGAAATATTTAGCAGCATTTACTTTAATTCCTTTTTATTTATCCAGTAGTTAGTGTTGTATGCTAAACAAAAAAACAAAATACAATAAATCCAGATTCAATGTTTCCTGTAACAAAATCCATTTCTAATTAATGAGACTTTCCTGCACTCTAGACTGCCAGAACTAATTTGGATTTTTGCACCTGCGTAGTGTCTTTCCTGCAATTCTGTGCTTTGATACAGTGGCAACAGGCAGTTTAAAATTCACTTCTGCAAAATAGCAAAGAGAAGAGTGAGTGTTTGGCTGTGGAACAAGGAGTGCTTTGCAATCTTGTCCTAATACCGCAAAGGACAGTGGGCAAGGCATCCTCTGTCCTTTCTTCCCTCATGACCTCCAGTCTACTCCAAGTGCTGTTGTTTTTCCCAAACTTGTGGTTGGCCTCTCCAGGACAGGATTCCTCACACACACTGAGGAAGAGAGTCCATGTGTGGGTAACATTGCACCCTGGCATTCCCATGCCCATGCAGACAAGAAGGGGATAAGAGGATGAAAAAAGAGAAAATAAATGCTGCCTTCAATTCCCATTTATACATAGAAGCTGAGGGCTACAAAAGGCAAACCGGATCAGTCAAATGAATGAAAACCAGACACCATACACGTGTGCTGTGCCATCCCCCCTCCCAGAGACACCCCCTCTCCCTCCTCCTGTCCCATGAACACATCAGGCCATACACAGCTTTGTCTCATTATCTCTCCACACATATTTCAGGAGAACAACAAAGCCACTGAAAGACTCTGTTCCCCACTTCCCCGCAGCTAAACATTGGTTTGCAGTCACTAGAGTTCTGTCAGCCTCTGAGCAGGTCTCTAGTTCTACATGATAAAAGCACTTTTTATGAATGGTGAAAGGTTTAGTTATGCCTCATCAAACACTGTGGAGATGTTGGTAGTCCCTGTGAAACACAGCACATTGTTAAGCACAGATTAAAAACAAACATGTGGCAAAATAGAGAAATGCCTACCTGTTTTCCAGGAATTTAATTATATTTACATTTCATAGCTATGGTTGTAGAACCTGTGTACACTTACTAACTTTTGGGATATACAGCACAGATTATCATTTGTCCACAGAAATAGATCTGTGGAAATAGTCACAGTTTATTGTAATTTTATATCACTTACAGAAGTTTTCTTGCAACAGATGGAAATTATTAAAGTTATAAAAAGTTATAAAGTTACATTGACTCATAAGTCAATGAAAATGCTGCCCCTGAGCAGACTGTGGCAAGAAAATTGCACTGCTATTTTTCTAATAAAATAAAAAACTGAACACATGATTTTCTAATTCCCTTATTGAGAAAGGAATTCTTGCTGTCCATTTACCTGTTTCATTTCATAGACTAGTATTTCAAATTCAGAGCATCTCAAATGTACATTTCAAACATGTATACGCATGCTTATTGAGGCACAGACTGAAATTAATGTCTAGGTTTTCAAAAAAAGTCATTAATTAAGCATTACAAAAGCTTAATATTAATCCAGTCCACATTTGAAAGATAACAGAAAACCAGTCCATGCCAAATTAACAAAAAGTTCAAATCTGTTCTCTCCCCATCAGCATTTAGAAAAAAAGGGAAAGATCAAAATAGTGTTTGGATATTCTTGGCTGATAACTATTGTCTACTTTCTCAGGCACTTGAAGTGTTTTGAAAATTCAAAGCCATTAACAATACCTGCAAGCCTGTTGTCAGACTCAGGCTGGAGATTTGATAAAAGATCTACACCACAGCAGCTCCCTGAGAACTCCCGCTTTGCCCTTGCAGGTAGCACTGTACAAACGTTGCAATATCTGCATATTAGTTTAAGCACAGTTCCAAGGGAAATAAGTGTTTTGTTCTGCATCCACAGGTGACCACGGGGTGCTCCAATTAGACCAGAAACTTCATCCTCAGGTGTCTGCTCAAGCAACAGCGTTCTGAGCATCCCTCACAGATACTCTGGTCAAAAGTTACCCCACCCTTGGAAGAGCAAAGATGCCTGAAGTATTCCGTGTAAAATCTCTTAAACCCCTCACTTAAGAATCAGAGGTGTTCTTCCATTTGTCAAACCTGTCTCCTGAAAATCAAATGCTGTATGTTGGAGCCACAGTTACTTATGACATCATAAAAGAATGTTCAGATACAAATAAAAACAGTACAGAACTGACTCCCTAAGGTGGCATGGTTATCCTGCAAAGAAATCAGATCCATGAAAAACAGATCTATGAATTACCACTGCTTTGGAGTCTCTGGAAGAGCCCCTCTGCGGCTGCACACACCTGTGCATACTCACACTATTCTTCTCATTGTTCAAATCCAAAATCATGTGAAGCAATGTCATTAATATTCCTATAATAGACATAAGAATATTTGTAGATAAAAATACCATACATAAATACTTCTAGATAAAATTAAGAAGTAACATTTTAACAAGTAGCTTACAAGCCTTTAAGAATGTCTCTCAAATAATAATTCAACAGGGTAAATACAAGGGTCCAAGGAAAGCGCCAAAGTGGTTTATAACAGTAACACAGCTATTTAAAGAATCAAAACAGTCTGATAGTTCATTAATTTAAATAGTTCATTAGCTCTTCCATAGGAAAAAAAAAACCTATTAGCATTAGGAATGCAAAGAACACTTTAGGGTGAGGGATGTCTGCAGTCACACTGTTAGCAAACAGCTGAAACCTCTATTTAGGGCTTTCTCAATTTTACCCATTTGAGCCTCAGCTATGCATATGTGCCAACAGTAATTACTTCAGTAACATACAGTGTCTCCTGTGTGCCTGATATAACACCAAATACCCATTCTCATTCTTAGTCAATGTTTATTCATTTCCTCTCCATTTGCATAGTTGAATGAAATGTTAGTTCTAAGCATAACAAGAACTGTTCCAAACCTCCAGACAAAAATTTTGCCTTAAGTACAAAGTAAAGAAGATTCTTTAACAAGGCATTTCAGAGTCTCCTATCTCCAGTGTATTGCCCAGAAAACTACTGCTTGTTAGATCTGCTCATTTACCATGTACACAGGTACCTGTATTTCACTGCTCCTGTTCTTTGTTCATCACATAGGTACTGAGCTTTCAGAGGCCAAACTGATTCTTGTAAGCTTGTAACGACATTTCCACTGATCAGACCACAGGCATATGAGCATGGGCTCCCTCAGGGTGTAGGAGAAGCACAGATGTACTTCTCTAATACTCCATTCAGTTTTCCAAGTCTGGAAAATCACAGGCTGACAATGAGTAAGAAAATAATTAGAACAGTAAATCCAAGATCAAATCAAAGACATCTTGCAATCCATCTTGCAGCATATATTGTTTCTTGGATTAGTGACATATATTAAAAAAAATGTGTCTAGAGCAAATAAATAGTCCAAATTTTGATATGTTCGTGATAGTGATCATGTGTGACACTTAATCAAAATCTTTCCAACTACTGACATTTCACAGAGTCAATGAGAATGATTTAAAAGTAAATTTTCTAACAATGTTTTCAAATATCTACTGAAACTAGTTTCCACTGTCATTTACTTGTAGACTAATTTTAAATAATTAAAACCAGTAATATCAGCCAACTGTACTACCAAGACAATGTAGCTCTGTCTGAAGTGAATTGGATATGTGCCCCCCATTGCTGTTAGCACTGTCTGGGAGGCACTGCTGGAAGCAGCCTTTGGTATAGCACTTCTCATTTATAGCAAACACCATTGCTGGAAACCCTTGCTCCATATGTAAGGCACCTCTGTTGGACTTTGTGCCTTTAGAACAAGCAGAACAGGTAATGTAAAAGTATTCCTGGCCCCAGATTCCATGCATACAGGTTAATTCAAAGAGGTCAAACACTGCCAAATCTGAATGCAGCTGGATAGTGTTGCCCTGCTTTCTGCAGTGTTCCATGTTTGTAATTATGTAGTAGAAGTTCTCATGCATTTTCTATAAACATAGTCCTTGTTTTCCTAACTGGCCAAAATTGTTTTGAACTTTTAAATTATTTTTCATGCCTTTCCGTAAGGCGGAGGAAGATAATTAACCATGTCTTTATCCTGTGAACTTATGGAGGTGGTAACCTCATTGTCCAATCCACGATTGTCTTAAGAAAGACATATAAATGAGAGAATAAAGAAGGGCAGGCCCTTTTGAGGTGGTCCTGCCTGGTAGTCCAAACTGCTGCTCTAAAGTCTGTGTGTTTCTTTCGTGTCCAGCAGTACAACAGGATAGCACCTCATTAAAGACAGTTTTAATCAGTTCTGCCTGGAGTCATTCCAGCTTTTTAAGTACCTAACCAAAATTATTAACCTGGAGATGTGGCAATTCTGAACTCTGCAGCTGTATGAACTCATCCAATCCCTCAGGATAACAACTTCAGGGAGCTCAAGCCTTAACTTTGGTGCTGCAGTTCCTTGCCTACGGATAGCTGAGCTTAACTGAGCCCCATCTACATCAGTACAAGGTTCAGGGCATGCACGTATGTCAAGGTGTCTGCTCGTGGCTGTGTTTTGGGAAGAGGCCCCTGACAGGTATTGTGGAACTATTTAAAACACCAAGAAGCTGTGAAAGTGAGAACTGTTCACACTCAACTCGGGACACTATGTATTTTGCTACTCATTAAAGGAATACCATTATCAGAGAAAAAAAGGAAGATAAACATACTGGCACAATTCAAAATTTGCCTGAACTATCAATTACTAAGAGCCACCAAACTGTCTTACACTGCTTTCCATTCACCCGAGCCCAGAAATAGTTTAGGCACACAGCACCCATGCCTGTTGTGACCAAGGAACAAAACCTCTCTAATGAGGACATGGCCATTTAGATGCCTCAGTTCTAACCCTATTTTCATTATGGAATTCTTCTTCTATTCTTGGGAATAAAAAACCAAAAAAAACCTCGAAAAACAAAGGTATTAAATATATGCAATATAGTGCAATAAATGTGAGGATTAAGTACTATTTTCAGTCTACTATGAAAATACAGGATAGTGATGGCAGTCGTTCTGAAACAAGAAAGTTTACAGAGTTATTCTATAGCTGAAAAAAAACCTAAAACACTCCTGCTGTAAAAAAAAATTAATCAGCTGTACTAATGTGCCTGTTGATATAAGTCACATAGAAGTAGCAGTGTTGGACAAATACATGAACAAAACCTTACACGCTCTGGGAATTCACCACATGGGCTTGTATGCTGTATCTAATTTGCAGCATCCCATTCAAGGAAGATGAGAAACAACAGGGCAAAGTCCAGATCATCACATCATTTCAAATCCAGATAATCTGGCCTCTTCTTGAAAGAGTTTGGTTTCTTTACTGCATGGGAGAATAAAAACTTGAGGAGTCATATGGTGATAGGTGATTATGAGACTGCAATGAAGATAGAAATAAACTCTGCTCCATGTTCATTGTGGGGAGGACAAGTAACAACCTTAAACTGCAAAAGGAGATTCAGGCTATGGAAAACATTCTCACTAAATAGGTAAGCTGCTTCACTCTCAACCCTCATCTATTTTTCTGTTAGTTGAATAAATGAAATATGTGGCCAACTCTTACATATTTTGAAGTGAATTAAGTTAATTTTTTTAAAAAAAGTATTAGGCATGAAAAAAAATTATTAGTTCACTAAAGACGGGAGCAAAAAATGCCAGCAACTTTTGTAGTTTTAGGATCTTGCCCCTTAGGAAGATTCAACGCTGATAGAGCTAATTTCCATTCTCTCCAGTTGAGAATGTGTAAAAAGAGTCAGAGTAAAAAATATTTTAGTGAGTTCATAATCTCCACAGCAGAAATTACTGTTACTAGCAGTAGTTGCAGAATATATATATATTTCTATATATATGTACTACTATGCCAGTAGTACATCAAGAGCGGTTCTGTAGTGCTTGGAACAAATATATGCATTTTCTTCTTAAACTAGAGCCACATCTGTATTTTGAAACATATAAAAGCCAATTACTATATTGTTTAATAGGTTTCACGGGGATTATGCTACTTTTTCATGCACTTCCTTTTCCTGATACTAAAAAAAAATTTTAAATAGCAGAACCTTCATGAGACAGCAAGTGTCAAGCTGACAATTTATGATTTTGAAGGCTGATAACCCTGTGTTGGTGAAGTGTTTTTTCCTTTTATGGTTCATCTTACATAAAATCCAATTTTATTCTGTTTTCTTAAGTACCCAAAAAGCAATATCCTGGTAAGAACATTGTTGAAAGCAGCAATTGAGTGAATCAGCTATGAATCCTAGCCCTGTACTCATCCAGATAATACAGGGCATTACAGAATAATTGTCTTCACTTTGCAGTTACTCCAAGAGCAATATTTTACAGATAAATGCAAAAACACAGGGTGAAAAAAACACCTTTATTTTTCAGCATTACTTGGACAAGAGCTCAAACCATGTTCTGCAAGCTTTTAACAATTTTGCCCCCAGTTTTGTACATTTGCTATCAGACAGTTTCAACTCAAATCAGGCTGAAGGTTTGTACCTGGGCTATCAGTTCAAAACTGATGGGATTTTTGTTACAAAAGGTTTTCAATTACTTATCTTTCTGAATTTATAAGGAGAAAAACTCCTCCATATTGGGAGCAGATTTAGATGTGCATTGCCAACAGTACTTCGATGTGATTTTTTATAGATATATATTTAATTTTTAAAGTACAAAGAATTTTTGGAAAATAAATTGACTAATGCTAAGGTGGGAGGCTTTCAAAAAGCTAGTAACAAATGATAGCTAAATATGAACATTAACAATTTATTATAGAATATTTCGCAGCTAAATATTTGATCAAGAACTCAAAACAATCGCCATCATGCTGAAACATTGTGACAGTGTAATGCAACCGGATAAGTGAAGCAATGGTTTCCATTTATCCCTACTTTATTATATTTGGATCGAATTAAAATAGATTGAACTGATTGTATTTCTAGATTTAATCTGCTGTTGCTATTCACAAAGCAGACATATTGGTAAAATCAAGGCAAAGTTGGACTCTGAGCCAATCCTTCCCTCCTAAAAGTTCCTAAGGCCACAGTGCTGAGGCAGCAGCCAGTTCTGAAGGGGTGAATGGAGACACCATCCAGGAGTGCCAATGGGTCTGTATTCAGAGAACTGCAGATTCAAGAATTCAAATACAGTTTTAAATCTGCCCCTCCACCCCAGTTATCATGTTCTTGTACCACCTTCAGGTTATGCTGCTCTATACTGTTATTGTAGTGATGAATAAGTGCTGATTCTGTGTTATGTTTGGGGGTTACAAAGAGCACATTTGAATGCTAAAAAAGCACTAGAGAATGATACTTGCAGATGTTCTAAAAGCACAACAAACATCTCCTAGGTTCACATTTAGATCTTCTGGATATCTTGGTAATTACAGCAGAGAACTAGGCCTAACCAAATTTCAGATTAACATATGCATCTGTCTACTTACATATAACAAAGCCTCCCAGATAACAAGTGTTTTTAATTGAAACTTAGATATTAAAATTCTTGTGGGAATTTTGTTCCCTCCACCACCACTCTTTACCTGTAAAACAGGACAATGATCATTACCACTTCCACACTTTCGTAAAACTTAGACTCTGTCTGTCTGAAATTGTCTGAGTTTATAGAGTTTTACTGGACAGGCTTCTTAATGTTGAGAACATAAACACTGCATCTTCAACATTTCTTCAGGAAATATCACCTCTCATTAATTTCAGTGTAGTATGCTGTACACTGATTACACTTGTTTATATATTCTGGCAAAGACAGGGACAAAGTCTTTCATTTAGAAGAGAGATTCTTCTGAGAGATCGTTCCTTCTGAAAAAAATATTTTAATGAATGTTGCTAGAATATGTCTAGTCATTCCCTTGATTTCAGGCAATAAAATTGTTTCCCATACTAAGCATTTCATTAGGCCTTCGGTGTACTTTTCCTACTTCTTTAATCAATAAATTGTGGACACACAGGGCCAATGTATTCAATTTATTTAAACTTGAGATCCTTTTGATTCAAAGTTATTTGAATTTCTATAGTTATATATCATTTATCCAGTTTATGTATTGTCAGTAGACTATCTTCTTACTGAGGTGCAATTTTGTTACTTTGTGTTAGAAATATTTAGTGCTGCAATAATGTTATAGCAACGTACACACACTTGACACTAATGGATTTGTTTTCACTGCTTTTGGGTATCTCTCTGCATGATCTGACAGCTTTATTCTTCAACTGAATCCAGACTAAGAGTCAGTTCTAGTGCCAAGTACACAATTCATTTATTTCTAATGAGGTGTTTAATCAAAATATATTTGATATCTTAGCTGTGGAAAGTAGTACTGAGTATAATGCAAGCACAGAATCAATGAGCCAGAAAATATCCTTGCTCTTCCTCCTGAAATGTTTAGGAAGCAATAGTTTCAGAGCATGAAAAGACAACTCTAAGTTGCAATGCCAAACCTAGAACTTTAAAGTACCATTTAGATAAATAATAAATTAAATGATACCACAAATAAACCAAAGTACCAGCCAGGTTGTATCACACACCCAAACAATTTTAAATCCAAAAATTGGAGGATGTCGTAAGAACTTCAGGACTGCAGAAATGACACAGAAAAACTCCAAGATGTTTGAGCTGTTTTTGTTGTCTTAGGAAAATATTTTGAGTCAGTATAATACTGGCACTACATTCTGCGTACTTACCTCCAAGCCAAGGAATTCTCCATAACAGAGAAAGGTTATCTGAGATAACAATGCCTCCCCTTTGCAATGCAGTGGCCTGACAGGAGAGCTCAAGGCTGTACCAGACCTGTGCTCAGCAGCTGGGAGGAGCCAGATGCCAGGAGCTGGACCAGGATGAGATGCCTTAGCGTTGTCTGGGTTCCCATTTACATATTCCCTTGCAGGCAGGATGAGAATTGGCTGAAAACGAGTGGGAGGGCAAAGTGCTACTGGCTGGCTCCTCTCTATTTTAATTTTGGCCAAGCTGAAAGGAGGAAAGGATGAAGGAAATACAAAACTTCCACTGTAGTCTACAGAGTGTATTTGGGTTCACCCTTACTGCACAAGAGATGTAAGGAAAGGAGCAGGTTGCTGAGGGATTTTTGCAAAGGCAGACCTCAGACTGAGCATAAGGAGAAGGATGAGAATCTCCTAATTCTGCACTCAGTTAAGTAGACAACACCGTATCTACACATTTGCTACAAGAAGTCACAGATTTTATAACACTGATAGGGGCTCTTCAGCCTCCCAGCTTAACTGCTAGAGATATGAGCAGGTATAAGAGTCAGGTTTTGTGTGTTCTCCAGACACTTACTACTTCATCAACATTTGACTGTTAACAATACTTCTCAATCAAATGTTGTAAAATGGCTCTAAAGTATGATTTTAAATGCTCTACAACATGGCCCCAGATTTCTTAATTTATTGTCCTTTATAACACATTTTGTATAGCTAATCAAATAATGCTAATGAGTTTACTTATTAAGTGGTGTAAAAATATTAAAAAAGGAGATGGTACGTTAGAATTTGCTATAGCATATGTCAAAAAAATTGGTTCAGTTCTTCAGCATAATATTCTGTGAAGATTGTTTCCATTACAACTGTACAAGAGGCTGCGTGAGAGAGAGCGCTCAGACCAATGTCTCATTCCAGGCAAAGGAAAATGAGACTATATCTCATTTCTAAAATGCACAATTTTTTCCAAGCTCTGCAGCTTTTTCTCTCTCTGGATGCCCTGCACAAGTGGAGGGAATGAAGACACCCAAGACTAATTGCTTGTTCGATAGTTAATTGCCCATGAATATTGTGGGCTCAGAAATGGATGGAAAGGCAGGGGCAACTCAACATGACTAATGGCAGCCTAATGCTGATAAAAATACTTGTTTACAAGCAAATTAAAGAGGCTGAAAAAACACTTTCATACAACAGCAGTAGAAACACCTAAATAACAGGTTTCTAATGGGACATTTGACACTCTTCAGAATGATACAAAGATTACAAAAATTTAAAATGTGCTAAAAAATGTGCTGGCAGAAAGAGAAACCACTTGGTATGAAAATTCTGCAAGAAGTTTTTAGCTACAATGTTTTAAAAACAGACTAAAATAGGACTCACAGATACAATCAGATATGTTGCTGATATGGCTTTATCTCCTTTCACTACTTCTCTTTGCTGAAATAAAATCACCCAGCAATCTATGTGCTTTATGACAAAATCTGTCCGAAATTAATAGGGCTATAACCATGACTGAGTCAGCTCTCCTCTGTCACTAAATCTTACTCAAGTATCTTTCCTGCTGAAGTCACGGGCACAACTAAAGTCATACTTTACTACAAATACATCTAAGGGATAAGACATGTCTTATAGGTTAGAAAATCCTTAGCAACCTCATCTACTCCAATACGGATACCCGAAGTAAAAGACATTCTGATATGCTGAGCTCATTCAAAGACATTACCAAAACCTATAGGGTATTGAAAACCAAAGAAGTCTTTCCTTGATGTTATAGACAAGATCAGAAAGCAAAAATTAACTGTCATTTGCAAAGCAAAGGCAAACAATTTTGGGGGCAGTCTCATCTCCTCTTTGATGCTTACAAGTGTGCACATAACCTGAACAACTGTGGCCAGAGCTTCATCTCCTCTCTGATACATATAAAGGTACAAGCACAAAAACTGGGTTGGTCCCATCTCTATCTTACAGTAAGGGTGACCACAGTAATAGATCCATTTTCCAACTCTCCAACATATTCCATTCAAGCAGAGACCTTGAAGTATTTTTGGGTTGAAAAACGGAAGTGAAAGAACAATGTTTGAGGGTGACTTCATATTTTATTTTTATAAGGAATTTTACAGTTTCTGGAATAGATTCATTATGATCAAGCCCAAAAGATTCAAATTATTGTATTTTTAAAAAGGTTTTGCCCAGAGGTTGGGAAAAGGGGATTTTTTTGACCTAACAAAAAACCCTGCAGGGACACACTGAACATACTAATTCTCTGATGTAAAGTAGAATGGCTTCAAAGCTATTCTAAATTCCACTTTTTCTGCAAAAGCCAGGGAAATTATGCCTGTCATAGGCTGCTACAATCCAGTATACTCCAAGGGGGAAGAAGAGAGCAGACAGCTCCCTCTTTCTGCATAGGGATTTATTTTACCAATAGGCAACCTTAGCTGTTCAGTTAGACCAATTGCTAGACTCTATTTTTAACACAATGAATGCATATAACTTAACAGTCCTGGACGTGAAGATTTGTTTTTGAAAAACAGCATGATAAAGGGCTATATGATGAGTGCTTTCTTGCACTTGTTTCTATAGAACACAGTTGTTTAAAAGACCACAGTAAAAAAGAATGACTTTACCCCAGACTCAACTGCACCAATTTCTTTATGAAAACCCTGATTGGGATTTGTGATTATGTTCAATGGCTGCACTAGTTTATATCTTCCTGTCTGGAATCTGTGACTATGTGCAGTGGCCCACAGTTCATTTCAGACTCTTCAAGAGACACTGCAATAAGCCAGAAGAAATGTTTCAAAAACATTCCCAGGTGGAAAAGCACCAGCACAGAGATTACCACTAACATTTGGTTATACAGGTTTGGACCATTTCCACCATGTTCTATAGCAACTCCAGAAATTAAGATTTCACTTGGTAATCCTATGTAGAGGATTGGATAATATTTTGAAGAGACTGCAGCCTATGCTTCTAGGTTACCCCTGGTCTACCAATACCAAAGTAATGAATAGAGTACAGCTATTAGGAATTTTGCCTGGCCTGAATTCCCACAGCAGGGATTAGACTTCAAAGTTATGAAGAAGGCTCTAGGAGCTCCATCTTTCTCATAGCACCCAGTACAGCCTCAGGGAAGCTCATGGGGGTAAAGCCTCCAAGAGAGATGAACTGAAAGCACTATTACACCTATTGTTCTTTCTTAATTCAGGTGGGAAACACCTTTTTCCACAATCAGTCCAGTTCCCTTCATCATGCCTACCACAGAATTGCAGCATTTCTAACCATGGTCAATGGGGAAAAAGCTCAAGTCCATAGAAACATGCCAAGCTCAAGTACTTCTACAGAAAATTGTTTTCCTTTAATGCAATTTTTGAAGTGTCCAAACAGCACCTTCTGTAAAATATGCCCAAGTGTTGCTTGACACATGTCAGATGCATAATTCTAAATGAAAATAAAAAATACCAAGCACAAAGTAGCAGGCTGAATCCTGAGACTAGTCTGTTCAAGCAATCCAGAAAGCTCAAGCTAAAGGCTTGTGAATATTCATTCTGAACCAGGTTCTCATTATCTTATGCATGCTGAGCCATATCTTATGCCTCATGTTACTGTACCATTTATATCCCCATCTACATGTTACTTCAACTGTTGCTGCTAGGAAATAATGAAAATATTTTTGGCCAGCCTTTTTTTGCCATTAAAAAATACAGTCTATTGTACAGTTGCATTTTGACATCATACATTGACAGCCTAACTGCTGAGGAAAGGCTGGGCTGCAGCTGTTGTTACTGGATATGACTGTCCAGATGTATTTCTTTCCGACAAATTAAAATCTTCAAAGTTTTCAAAGTTAGTACCATTGTTTTGACAGTTTGCTGAATTTCTAAGCACTAGATGTCACAAAACCCCTGCTGTTTATTTTCAAACTGCATTCAGTGGCAAAACACAGACTACTGTCCACCTTCAGCACAGGTTTTTCATTAGGAACAAAGAGGGAAAGCCTAGTGAACAATGACCCGAGCTAAACTCAGTGCTCTGCTGTACATACCATGAAATGTCATCTGTAGTGCTAGTCAGGAAAACAGAGCTGCCATCACATCCTCCCTTCCCCCACTCCGCAGGATCGCATTTTCTCCTACATGCTCTTGGACTTTTATTTCTCCTGGTGATTATCTTCTGGTATTTCTAACTTCCTTTTGCAATAACAATGAAGAAATAATGTAGTTGCCTTGGGGAAGACAATGCAGAATGGCAATCAGAGAGAGCACGATGCTCAACCACTCCATAACTTCCCCATTTTCATCTGCATTGTGCTATTACCTCGTGTTATGTATAGCTCCTCATGATGCAAAATAATGGAGAGAGCATGCACATAATTACTTCTAATGGATTATATTTACATGATTTCTGTCTCTAATAAATTAGGAAAGGTTTTGGGAAGGTCACCTTGTTAATGCAGTGACACAGGACAAGCTGCTACCCCATATTAATGCAGAGTGGAAGCACAGCTAATGAAATGTGGAGTTCCTGGGTGGAGGGCTCACCCAGCACGCTCTCATATTGTGATGCACAACGTGTTTCTGCCAATAGCACCAACTGGTACCTCAGCACAGATCAACACAAGCCTCTAAGGATGAGTTTTGGCAAAGAGAACAAAAATCACAAATGACTCTTCAAAAAGGCTTCTTTTTAAAAGTGGTCTCTAAGAATTCTGATGAAAATTACCATATGATGGCATCTCATTTTTCATATGATAACCATTAAGAAGTATCCAGGTTTAATCTGGAAAATTTGACCAAAGTTGTGGGTAAACAGGATCTAAGAAATAGGTGCTACTTTAAGAATCGACCTTCAATCCTTAATGAAAATATCAGCAACTAAAAATTTAAAATATATATCTTTAATCTCAGGAACCACCACTTGAAAAAATTTCCTCTAGATTGTTTTTAAAACATATTCCTTAGTTGCTTTACTTGGAGAAAATGGTTCTTTTTCTCTGAAGTCTTCAAAAATAACATCTTAAGCTGGTCTGCAAGAAGTACTAAGTCAGTCAATTATTAGAATTTAGCACTCATTATAAAAATAAATAAAAAATTTTACAAAAAGAAGAAGAAGAAATTTAAAACAATTTTTAAAAAATTTATATAAAAGTCTCAGTGGAATTTTTTACTCCCAGGTAGATTGATTGACAATGCATACAACTTTTTGCTAGTAAGAATTGTATCAGAAGAGGTTATTTGATGTTGAATAATGTCCATGACAATTCTAACACCTTCAGGGAGAGAATTTAAAGAGATGTTATTCAAAACAGTATATTGATGCACTGCTGAGACAGAAATTTCATTCCACAGAACTCAGGGAACTTCCTAACCCAAGGCTTGTTCCCATAGCAACTGCAATTACATTGCTTCACTTATACATTATTGCCTCTTCTTACAAGCTGTCAGAACAGAGTCTGGCAGTGTAAAACTCTACCAAGACACTGATTTTACTACATTTGCAACTCTAATCTACAGGTGCTACTATACTCCGAACTCAGAGTTATTTTTGCACTCTTTTCTGAGTTACATTTGATCTTGAAAGTCAGGAATACTAGCACAAATCCAGACTGAAACAGCAAAACCACAGCACTTCAAATCTCACTGAAACACGACCAAGAGTAGCACATAAAGCTTGTAACATATTTTTTATGATAATAAGCTGTTGCTTAGTTTGCTGTTTTTTAGTTAATACCTATTATTTCAAGAGTTGCTGTTCAGGAAACATTAAATTTCTCAGAATCAAACTTGACAAGGAAAACAGTATACTTCCTTTCTAGATGACTGTGGGTAAAGGGAAGTCTTAATAACAAGGTGAACCAAACACTAGGGGAATGAGAATATTTGACTGAGCTCTCAAGAACCCCTTCCCTCTGTATATTACAGATGAATATAGAAACCTCAGCTAAATATGTTGGGATTATCTTTTTTTTTCCTTAAATTTATTCTGAATAAATTACTAGGGTACTGTGCACATGAGCTCACCAGTGATTAGAACTCTCAGGAAGGCTGTTCAGAGCTCTTGGTAATTCAGGTTCTCCAGACTGCTCTGTGGCCAGCACTATTCTCACGTGTCCTGCAGAGCAGCTCTGAGAGCCTCACCTCTGCATTGGGCACTCAGGGCATCCATCTGTCACACCTCTGCAGAAGGCTTTTCCAAACCTCAGTTAACCTCCACTGAGGTCAAACACTCCCTAGGAAAAAGCAGGTAGGATACGGTTTCAGGTGGGTTTAGTTTTTCAGGGGGAAAAAGAGAGGAGGGGTCTGGGATTTGCTTTTTTGTTGTTTTTGTTGGTTTGGTTTGAGGTGAGCTTTTCGGGGGTTTTGGTTGGTTGATAGGTTGGGGTTTGGGGTTTTTTGGGGGGGAGTTGGGGCTTTTTCGGTCAATTCCTTTTATTTAATAGTAATTTTTAAAGTATTTGAAGTCTAACAGGTTCTTTATCTTTTCAAGGAAAAGACTGAAAAAATATCAATTTATCACTAAGCTATATGAAATAGTCTGCTGTCTTGTACTTTCCCAGCTACTTGCTGATCACAGAATTACCCACTCTCCCTTTCTCAGTTCCTTTCTTTGTGCATATGTCAAATGCTGGCATGCAGGCTGCCCAAAGGGAATAGAATATCATCTCCTGGAAGTTGTTAACATAAGGCTGTGCATGTACCATGCCATTATTATGACAGTTTGCTCTAAAGCAGAAGAGACAAGCTGAACAGGGGAAAAGTGCACAGCTCCTTTTTCTACCACATATGTCTCCTGTTCATTCCTTAATGTTAACCTTATTGGGATCTCGCATGCAAGCAACAGCAAAGCACAGAGCACTTCAGCAACTCAGTTTGCTGTCTCTGGGTTTGCCCATTTTGATTACTGACAATTAACAACAATCTTCTCCAAAGGCCTCTGAATTGTTAACTTCAGTCAAGATATACCACAGAAGTACCTTGTGTGAGAAGACTCTCACAGCTCTTCCCCTTCTCTGAGCAATGGGATCATTTGGGTATGAGTTGCAGAGATTTCCCATACTGCAGCAAACAGTAAACTATAGCAAGAACCCATTCACTTGACATTTCTTGAAGTGGCCAATCTGGATCAAGCTCAATTAGCAAACTTGCTTCAGATATGTTATTGCTCCTCAAGTCTTCTGCCTCATTATATTCCATCTCATAGAACTAGCCTGGAAATACTTGAAAACACATGACTTGCATAAATATCTTAAATGAAATATTAATGAATTATTGTTTCTATTAGCTTCTTGAGTATTTTCCCTGGAGTGAACACTGCAGCCTTGAAATATTCAAGAACTGTTTCTGCTCTCCTATTGCCAGTTCCTATCAGAGCTATCCTTTGCTCCTTTCTCAACATTACAGCAACCTCATTAGCCTCTGGTATTCCCTGCCCTCTTTCTCTAATAGGCCCCAAAGAGATCACTTTTAATTTCCTTTCTACCTCTTGCATAATTAAACCAGAGAACCCCTGTCTTCCATTCTGTGATTTAATGAAATCAAGCATGGTAAAAGTACTGTATTTCTTGCCTATAAATACTCACATTTACCTTACCTTCTACCTTTTGGTATTGATAGTGTTTTTAAAACTGAGTTGATACCCAAATTTGGTCAATAAGGCATTCCTGTCTACCTTTTGGCAATTTACTAGAAGATAGCATGTTATATCTTTTATAAATAATGTCAAAGCAAGGATTTCCCTGTTTTGGGCAGAGTGCCTAGTGAGAAGAGCAGAGTCAGTCTCAAAGACGGGGAGCCAGGAAGCCCCTTGCACCCTCATCAGGATACCTGTCTTAGGAGCCAGAGGACAAGTCCTTTCCCTACAGGAATCCAGGCAGGTCATGGAGAGGGCTGTCCCTTTGCAGGTTCCTATCCCTCATGTAGCATTTATTTTGGGATAACCCTCTCTCTCTCTCTTTTGTGCCCTTGGCACAAATGTTTCTGCTATGCTCAGAAAGAAAATCAAGGATAATAGCTAGATCTGAATATATTTTGCTTAATGAGTCTTCCAGCTAGCTCACACATCAATCAAACCAGTTCCTAAATAAGATATTTTAGACATTGCAAAGGAGCTGAGTTTAAAACATCATACTATATAATTGGGTTTTTCATTTTTTTTGTTAATATAAAGATAGAAATCAAATATCAAATAGCAGAAAACAAGTACAGACAGGTGCCAAAAGGGATCTCTTCAAAGAGAAAACATCAGACTGTTAATATTACTCACTTTCTCTTATTTCCTTTTTTTATTTTATAGATTGTCAATACACCATAATATTCATGAGTTCTACAGAAAGGAAAAAAACAAAACCACACAACAGCCTGAGAAGAGGGTTTGGTGCAATGAAGGAACCACAAGAACAGGCTGAGACAAATACTGACAGATGTTCACAGACTACTTCAGCCAATTTCCCTCCCCAGCAAAGGACACTTCTTCTTTTTGAATGAGTTGTACTTGCAGCATGGTACCAGCTCTCTGAGGTTTTTAGGTTTTGAATGCTCTTTCACTTCAAAAGTTAAATTCAAGGACATGTTCCTACTCTCCCAACCCACATTACTCCAGTATTAAAGATGCTGAAAGTTTGTACTCTCTTTATATGGTACTAATTCTTACTAATAGAGCTTTTCTTTAATATATTCTTCCACATCTTCATGGACTCTAAATAATTTCCTTTTAAAAACCCTTTTTTAAATTGCATTAAAAAAAAAGGTGAAGCAAATAAATGATTCATCCAGAGCCACATCAATGCCATCCTTGTCATAAATCAGAAAGTAACACCTACTGCCAGAAATTAAATTCACTACCCTTGGCTCCAGACTTCATCAACAGCAAAAGTAATGCCCACATATGAGGGAAGAACCATATATGCACATTTATTTCCATGTATTTTACTATATGTACATGATCTCATGTTTATATAAATAAGCACTGGTCAATAAGGGAGAAGCCTTGCCTTACAATCAGAAGGGAGGTTAATAGACCAAGGATGAAGGCACTGTACAGACAGAATAAATAAAGAGAACACATGTGTGGATTTCTAACCAGTGCCAGTATGGTTGAATCATATGATACTGAAAATTGACATTTGCTTGCATTAGCTCTGGGGGTAATTGGTTGTACTAATTTTGGCATTAGTATTATATGAGTGAAAGATCTCATATTCTTTCAATGATGGTTTTAAACTAATAGGAAATACAGATTTTGTAAAAACTTTCTTTAGTTCACATTTTTTTAGTAACAGATAAAATACACTTCTGTAGAATTTTTGATTAGCATCTAATTTAGAAAATTCACTAAACAAGCTGATTATCTAGGGGTATTCTTACCAGTGTAGATATTTCATTGAAACAAGAAAATGTTCTATTTTGTCAAAATTTTTGTGCTAAAGAACATAGCAGACCATAAGGAGCAAAACATTTTCACTGCCCTGATCTTCCTGTGGGGTAGAGCTAGCATGTCCAAAGTGGAGGATGACATGTTGCCATCCTCCCCTCAATCCTATAGGCACTATAAAGTCACAAAAATCATGTGGAGACCCCTTTAACTCCAGTAAAGGTGTAAAGGCACAAAACACCCCACATCTCAAATTGCTGTATTGCCATTCATTTTCATGTATCTGCATTACAGAAAAAAAAAGAAAAATAAATTCCAGAATATTATTTTCTCAAGTTATTTTCACTATTTCATAAAATCTTCCAAATGGAAAGTGATTTGAAAGGTCAAGAAACATAGTGGAAAATAATATGTAATAGCTCAAAAAGTTAAGCTTGTGGCGTGGTTCTTTTTTTCCTTTTTTTTTAAGGAATCTTGAAGCAATTTGGGGTGGTTTTGGGTTTAGCAGGTAAAAAAACTGCTCTATCAGCTTGCAGCTATTTCTTCACCAAAATTCTAAGACCTTCTTAAAAAATTTGGCTCCTTAACACCCATTACTTAGTAATTATCTGCTCTGACCTGATATGTAAAGAAAATGAACTGAAAAGCTTTAAAGATATTAATATACTGTAGCAGAAATATTAAAAGCCCACAATGCAATTCCCTATTGGAAAGGTATTGATACATTTTCATGGATTTTTGCCCTCTAAAATGAAGGAAAGAAACCAAATACATTTCAGCAGAGTTTGTTCAGTGTTTAACTTGCTTTGAGTTGTTTCTAAATGAAATAGTGCATGCAAGTAAAGCCATATGCTTCTTAGCCTTGTCCTGATCTTTTAATTACCTTGCACTTCTTGGAAGACAATTTGGACTGTAACAGAAATTGATTTGAAACACTGATGGACTTCTTTATGCCTTCCTGCCTACAAAAATTGTATTATTATAAACTTGACATCAGCTCACTAAAAAAAATTGTTTTGCACTCAAAATTAAATACTATGTTTTGTGCAAAACGATATTTAAAAAATTAGAGAAATTATGTATGCATTTGTTCCTTCCTCCTTCGGAGATTAAAAAGAGCCTGAGGCAGCTCATTTTTACAGCATGTTTGCTGTCAAGGGGCAATGAAGTGCAAATGGAAGCTGGTCGAACTTGGTGATTTGTTTACTCAGGAAGACAACAGCTGGGGAAAAATGGAGGATTTTAATAATCAGCCAGTCACTTTAGAAAAGGAACAAACTGTATAGCATTATTAATAAGGAGACTTCCTTTGGGGGATTAGGGAGAATGAGTAATTATCTTCCTTGAGGATCAAGGAATTTACTTCACCTTATCTGAGTTTGCTGGAAACTATGGTCCACAATATCCTTATCTGTTTTTTTCCCCAAGCCTTCAGGCAGTACAGACATCACAGGTTTTTACTTCAATATTCATAAACCATTCTGGTATACTCAGCAGTCCCTATTGTCTCCAAAAGCAAAACTTAGTAAAATGGAAGTGGTTTAATGATTTCATGTTCTGTATCTGGTGAAATTAAAATTTGTGTTATCAGGCATGTATCAATGACTTCTAAATATGTGGTGCAGCTCAATTACCCCCTACCCACTGGCACATACAAGGGAGAGGGAAAAAAATATTTCTTCATTAAAATATCTGCATGCAAAATGCCTAATCCAAAATCTGCTGCAGCAAATAGAAGCCTTCCTGACACCATCATTGACTTTTCCAATCAGACTCTGTCTTGTGGAACAACTCAAACTCCTTTCATGAACAGCTGAGTAGATTTTAATGTTCAGTGAGTTCAATTGGAATCGGTTCTACAAGATGTTATTTTAGACCTTTGGCTAAAGTGACAAACTTTTTTGATATGCAATTAGAAAATAGCAGAAGTCATGACACATAGCCCTGAAAAGCACACAGAGAAATCTGTAGAAATTACAGGGGACACATTCTGAATTAAAAAATTGTTTCTTAACCCTGTATAACAATATTCTTTGTATTGATTTATCTGAGTAACAGTGACTCATCATAACTGGACAAATTAGAGCATGAGGGCCAGCTCTAGCTGGAGCCTATCCTTTAGTCCTCAAATTTAAAGCTGCTCAATTTCTATATGTTTCTTATTTCTGCATGATTATACAAGAGTAATAGACCTAATACCAACTGCAACACATTAGTGAAAGTTATTGCTATGAAAAATTGGGTATTCCTTACATAAGTATTTCCTCAGCTGCCCCACCTCCCCATCAGCCCAAGTGTTCTGTTTCAAAAATTCCACAAAATTCAACTAAAAATCAGTGAGGAAGAGCAGTAGAAACTGCTATTTTCAATGTTTGGAAAGCTTGGAGGCAGGAGGTAAGTCGAATATCTCTGTTAACTAAAAAATGCTACACTGTTCTCTTGTCTTTAACGAGTAATTACAGTGTTCCTTGACTTTGCTGCTGTTGGCTCTTCAGAACTGACGCCTTTCCAGAACTCTGGTTTTTTGGGAAGAGTCATCCTACGGAGGCACAACCTGAGAGCCTTTCTTGCCACTGCTGTAGCTGTCAGCTTGGAGGGGATAATTTAAGAAATTTTGTGCCCATAGAAAAGAAACCAAAGAAATAATATAATTGTGCCAGTTTGGGGAGTAGCTGCTTAATTCATGCTAATTGAAATTGGATGTTACAGGGCAGAAGCTGTAGGTGATAGTTGCTAAACCACTATCTCTAAAATCTGATTTGTACAGTCTGTCACACAGCACACACACTACAGGGCTTTATGACATTTATGGTTAAACTAATTACAGCATTTTTTTTTAAAACTGCCTCAAGCTTATATGCTTCATGATACAATAATCTCATTTTCTTCATTTTATCATTACAAGCTTGTTAAAAATCTCTGACAAAGCAGTTCGATCTAGTACCATACTTAAAACAAACTCACATTTTTTTATCTAATGCTATTCAGAGGCCAACAGCCTAATTTGAAGTTTACATCAAACAACTTCCCACACAGCCTGGAATCCTCCCCAGCTACATTCATATTCTCTCCGTGAGTAATTGAAAAAGGGGCAGAAACAACATTGACAATGAATTACAAATAAACTATGGCAATATATTTTTGAAAGTTAATTTTGAACATGCCCTGAAAGAACTTGCAGCAGAATCCTACCTTTTACGAGGCAAACTCCCATTCCATTGATGTTGCTGGTATATTTTTAGGACGTCTAAGAACACTGCATCCTTGTTTCTCTGCAGATCAAGGACTATTTTGAAAATAATTAAAAATAAAAATTAACTATAGTCTTCATGGGTAATGTGTAAGTTTAAAAGAGAACAAATGCACAGAGTACATTTTGTCCCCCACAAAACACTAGTGTCTCTAGTTGTTGTCAGATAATTCATGATCAGCAATAAAAATAAAAAGGAAATAATCATTTAACACCAACCCAAGTGTAACCTCCTGTTCCTGCAAAAAAAAAGCTAACTCCAAGTATTTATATTCAACAAAAGAGAAAATATCAAAAGACACCAAAATAAGTTTAATAAGACACCTAAGTACCATAATTTCTAGAGTTTACTATTTAATGTATTCAGAGATTCCTTCTGCAGATGTGTAAATAGCTTTTCTCCTCATTAGGAGAAATTAAATTATGTTTTCATACTTACAAAACCACAGAACGAACTTCAAAGAAAAACAAGAACCATGTAAAGGAACTTATTCTTTTAAGTTTGTGAAATTGATAATACTTCAGATTTCTAGCAAACTAATTAAAAGAGAATAACTCTTGGTAAATAAATGATAGGATATGAAAGTTATGAAATATGAAGGAAACTGAACTTTCAAATGTTTGTTCTGCTTCAACTGAATTATTCATTGTGAATCATATTCTTGTGACTTTAGTCCCCTCTCTTATCGCAAATTGTCTAGGAAATGACCATCATTTTATTCAAACATTCATTACCTGCAAGCATTTGCTGAATATTTTATGTCAACAATTTTGAGTCCTTGGGATGCTTGTAAAGTCTTCACCTCAGTACCATACTACTCTTCTATATGTCTGGAATGTTTGGCCAACTTAATTAAATAACAGTGCTTCTAGTGCTCTTATTGAAAAGGGTGTTCTTAAACTAAAGGGGTTTAAACAAGAGAAAAACAAACTATGAACATTGAATAGCAAATAATGAAGCACAAAAAAATTTCAAGCAAATATTTAAGGCAGAGGTGTAATAGTAGAACACTGATATAATTAATAACTGCCTTACTTGAGAGTAATTCGGTATTTTTATGTCTGTCCACTTTCTCTCCAAGTTATTGATTGTCTTGAAGCTGTGTTTTCCAAGGTACTTCCATATTGAAACATGAGAACAAGGTCAAGAAAGGATTTACACATATCAATGTCTTGGTTTAAAGATATTTTTGGAAAGCCCATTTTGATGGTTTTTACACCACAAGGTGCCTAAAAACATGAGATCTTTTTGCGTGTTGTACACCTCATGTCCTTAGTTATTCCTATTTGATTATTAATAACAGCTCTATTGACTTTATTTTGAGAACTGTTAACATATACAGACAGGATAAACAGGTCTTGAGCCACTACAGACTGAAACAGTGCTGAAAAAGGAGCATTTCATGACCAAACGATGGCGGGCAGCAGCTCAGGTCACTGCCTGCAGTCAGACCAGGATTTGACTGGGAGTCAGAGAGATGGCATGCTTCTCCTGCTATTTTAAAATCAAATGCTAAAAATAATTTGAAAGAATAAACTGGAAGAACCTTACTACTTTTGAATATACAATAATCAATTACTGCAATGGACAAAAATTATTCTTTATCTGTTTGATACAAAAAAGCTGAACTGAATTTCTGTAGAGATCAGTTGAAAAGATGAACATGATGCTCTGTATTTCAAGGTATTCTTAATTGTAAGACTAATTCTACATGGAAATAGCATTTATGGTGACGGTTTCTCCAATTCCATGACAGCTGGACTAACAGGTGTTTTTTACCAAATGAGGAATATATGCAGAATTAAAGTAAAATCCAAGACAAACATTCCAGGTTTGCCCAAGACTTTGCAACAACCTCTGCATTAACACATGGCTACATTTCTCTGAAGCTCTGCAAAGCAGCAATTCCCTATGAACTCAACATTTGGCTTTATCTTCTTAAATATAGGTCATCTCTCTAATATTATATAAAGCCATTTGAAAACCTCATTCACAAGCTCCCTAAAACCAGGCACAATGTCAAACTAGCAGAAAAAACACTTAAATCAGAAACACAGTCCTTGCCTTATACTGTAACATTCCATTATGAATCTCATAAACAACCATTTACATTTTCCAGAAATATTTACATGCTGTAATTTCATTTTACTTTGAATTAGAATTGGAATTTGAGCTTTTAAAACACACACTTTAATATAAATTAGTTTTGTCGAACATTGGGGCATTATACGTCAATAACACTGAAAAAACTACTGAATTTCATATATAGGCTGTATCTACAATATCAAACGTGTAAGGTGGAATGAGTAACATGTTAATGAAAGCTTTGGAACAGAAACCAAAGCAAAAAAGGAGTCAATAGGGACAAAAAAATTAAATGTTTCAGCTACATCAAAATTAAACCGTTTTCAGCATCTATTTTGAATTTTTGTATAATCCTATAATAAGTTTGAGTTTAATAAAACTGCATTTTCTTAAGTGGTTTTCCACTTAAACCAGCATAGAATGTAAAATTTAGAATCAAACATTATTGAAACCTCCCTGCTGCCTTCTGTCAGACACTAATTCTATGGAAATTCAGTACCAGTATCTGTGCCGAAGCCACAGTGCGATTGGAGAATGTCAGTGTTTTATAAGGATGGAAAAGGAGCATCTGGAACTCAGTTCTGGGAATATCTGCAACCCAAATAGATTGTTGCATTCCAGCAGTGTATTGATGAGGTATTGCACAAAGAGTTCAGAGAAGTAGGACATGAGAGACCAAGTCAAAGTAATTAGAGTGTTAATTGGAAACAACCAGTGGCAGCAGTTTAATAGAACTTCTGCTGACACTGACTTTCCAAATGAAATCACTGCCACAAATTCAGAGAATCCAAATAATTTTGAACTAATATCTTATTGGAAGTTAATAAGACATCAACACGAGGGCACTTTTGATCATTAAAAGAATTCCTGTGTAACAGAGCTCAAAATTAAAAGGATCTGCTAGGGCAACATGAAACAACTACAATGCTTGGAAAGACATCAGTGGGAGATAATAGCAAGGAATGCAAAAATACTACTTTTTCTATTCTTGATCAAAGCTAAGATATTTGCATAATTTAAAAAATCTGTTGACATGTGAGTCAACGAACAGAAATTAAAAGAACTGTCACACAAAAGAGCGATATGAAGAACATGGAGAATTTATGAGAAGGATGCAGAAGGAAATAAATGTGAACATTGTACAGACTGTAGAGAATATCCCAGTCTCAAAAGGGCCACTGCAAAGAAAAAAAAAAGCTCTTCATTGTGGTGAAAACCATAACAAAGACCAAATTTTATACCAGAAAAATCGCCACCACATCCTGAGGGTGCGAACTGGAATAATCAGTGCGTGTTCAAATAGGTGTGCAAGAAACTGCAATGAATCACATTCCTTCTGTTTCCAGAAAAGGCTGAACATGTCATTTCATTGCTCTTGAATGCTGTATTCTCTGCCAACAAAAGGGGCTGCTTTCCCTTCTCTTCACAATACACCACCCCTGCAGGTCCCAGAGTTATACAAATCACATACGGTACAAATGACAGATGGATGGGTACAGATCAATACTAGCTGACTGTATGAATCATATGCTATGTCCAGTATTGTACTGTTTACCTGAGCAGAGTTTAATCACAGGATCTTTTAAATAAGGAGAAAAAGAAATTCTTAAGAAAAAAAAATTGGATTGTTTTAAGTAGTGCCTGTATTTTCTTCCTCAGACATTTATTACAGGACTCTGTAAATTTAGAGATAAAAGTACAAATAGAAAAAACATCATACAAAACTGTTAAAGAAATAAGGATATTACTAAAAACAAGAGAATGTATTTTCCTTACTATGCTTTCTTCATGTTTGCAAGATCCTATAATAAATGGTAGTAAAGAAAATAGCACTTTAACACACACACATGAGCAGCATTGGGAAGGATAGTTAAGACCACTGTATGAGCTAAAGTATTAACCACTATGGCTTCCTAAGAGCCACTTCATCATATGTCTGGCTGTACAGAATAATCATATTTTCAAAGTTGTGTGCTGCCATTTTTATCTAACAATTATTTCTTACAGGTTACTGTCAGACAGATTGCAGCTCCAGTGCTTAGGGCATTTGATGCTAATTGACTTCACTTGTCAGAAAAAGCAAATCATGCTCCCCCACTTCAGTTTTGCATCAGTGTCTGGCTTAATGTACCACACATCTCAAATTACTGTTCTTACTGCAATCTACTATAGTCAAACACAATATACATCAGTGTTTATTCCTAACCTTTGGGTAAATTATCACCCTTTTCCCTTTCAGCATAATCTACTGTGCTTGTCACACGGGTCCAAATCCTCTCTGGACAGTGTCAGGACAAACGCTGCCTTCTACAGATCATTCTGTTACTCTCTCAGGTACACTTCATTTTTGGATAGGCTAATCACTGAATAATGGAAATATTTATTTGTAAATAAATTTTTTGGTTTACAAAAGAAAATCATTAATATTAACACAATTTGTAAAACATTGCCCCTCACTCTACAGTAGTAATTACCTTAAAACATCAGTTGCAATCTCAATATTTTTGCAGACCTTTGTAACATCACGACTGCATTGACTATAGATAAGTTTTTCACATTTACAAATTAGGATTGCAGCTAAACAAAAGAGCATCAACACTTCTGTAAGGGAATTTTCTGGGGATGAAGAAAGAAGAATTACCCCTGACCCACCCAGGGTGTTCAGCTTCATTATGGCATCAGAAGGAAGGTCCAGATGACTACACTTGATTAGATGCCTAATTTTGTACAGGTGGGATAAACCCATTCTAAAACCTGCACATATAAGCAGTAACTTCCATTTGTGGCCACCAAAATAATTGCTTTGTTTCACCATGTTATTACAGTTTCTTATTAAATTGCCTAAAATAATTATTTTTTTTCAGGCATTGTTTTGTCCCAAGTGACCCTCATTAAATTCAGTAACAGATTTACTATTGACTCAAATGGGAGCAGAGTCAGACCTATACAGCATGGATATTATTTTCTTTGTCTAATACTTCTTTACAGAATACACCAGAGAAAGGAAGGGAGTCTTCTTTTTCAGACAATGAAAATACATGGTTTTAATTCCTACTTGAAGAATACCCAGTACTATCCCCATGATATTCAGTAAATTCCATAAACATGACTAAAGAATAAATATGGCCTCATACATCTGCAAAGAGCAACCCATTGAGACAAAAGTCTGTACAGTTCACAGTTTCTACATTTTTATTTTTTAATCCATTGACCTCAGTAGCAGCCCCAGCACAAAGCAGATGGGACAAAGCTGGCATTAAAGCTTGTTACCCATCAGAACCCCAGACTAACACTGAGCTGGAAGACTTTTTCTTCACAAACTTCATCAGTTGCTCAAGCCAATGAACATAATATCACCTGAAATAAACATCTTGGCAACAATTAATTCCAATAGACAAGTCCATTACTGATCACTTGTATTGATATTAGGGGATTATTTAAAAAATATTAGCTAGAAGTAAACAGAAACTGTATTTTTCTAAGTTTAGATGTAGAACAAACAGATAAACAAGACTTCTACAGCAACCTCATTGTGCCAGCATGCACCAGCAAATATAGGGATGCCTCTAAAGTAACTCATTAACCAGTTGGATAGATTTTGTTCCAGACTAATATTTCTTCCTCAGAGTACTACACATAGAGATGTAAGAATTTGGTGCCAGTGTGGTCTGCCTAAGATAACAAAACAGACTTGAAGAACAAAAGGAAATAAACATATCTTTTCAGATGCTATTTAAAGAAAACCTTTAAATAGTCTCTGAAGATTTTTGAAGGTAAACATGCAATTTTAGAGATTACTTAATTATATTTCTCTGAAAAATATTTTAATGAGCCTTAATTTTAGAGCTAACTGAACAAAGAAAATCTAACATTCACTAATCCACACTCAGTGCAGCAGTTTCAGTCATTACCAGCTCCACAATTTTTATGAACAAGTATACAGGGCATACTGAAACACATAACTGATACAAGCATACACATTAAGCATTTCACATGCCCCATCTCACCATACACCTGGGGAAAGCAATTCCTCAGATACTTTTTCAAGTTTTTTCACATATAAGAAACTTTGTTCATTTGGTCTACTGTTAGTTGTTCTTGAGCCTGCGTTTATCCACAGAAACATTGAGCCTAAAATTTTTCATAGGTGATACCCAAAAAGACCCAAGGTTCACATGAAAACATGCTCTGTGCGTTATAAACCTTCCTCCATTTATTCCCCTGCTTTTTAAAAGCTTGCTGCTCAAAAATGGAACAGAAGCAATAATGCATGATTTAAGTTACTAGTCACACACCATGAAAATTCAAAATGAGCAGCTCCCAAACAACCTAATCATGCAAATGTGTTGGCTGAGCAGTCTGGCAAGTACCTCTAAATCACAAATAGATCCCTAGAAATCAATAGCCATTTCCAAACAAAAACATTTAAGCCAAATTCATATCATAACTATTCTGAGCAGATCAACTACTTCTAATGGCAAGAATATAAATCAACCATAGGTGCAAATCCTATGTAAAAAATAGTTAAACCAGTAAGACCAACTTACACCCAGTTTGGATCTAATGCAAAAAGTGCTCTGTCTCCTTAGATGTCATCTATTCTGCTGTAAGTTAACTTAAGTATTTTTTATATTGCTGCTTTCAAGTCTTGTTTTCTTCCTCATGTATCTTTGTTTCAGAATCTTTTTCTTTAGGAGCAATGGATTATTTGCATGCTTTCCTAGCAACATCCATAAACTGCATATATAGTAAAATGCACTTTAAATAAAGAAGCCAGTTCCAGGTAGCCCATCTTTTCTGCTATCACAGGTGAACAGACTGCAAAATGTTACACAGGCAATTGAGTAGGACAGAGTAGGACTGGATGTGGTGCCTAAAGGTTGTGGCAGTCTCAACAATTACATCATCACTGCAGCATCATAAAACAAGTAGTTGGAAAGGTTATCATGCTTATCTTGCTCTAATTTTTAAGACGTTTGAGAATTTATTTCCACTTGCTTTTCTTCTTTAATATGAGATTTATTTTTTTCCTCATCTTTAGTATTTGTCCATTGTCACATAAAAGGGAAGAGGACCTCAGTTTTCCTCTGCACCATCCCAAGGGAGATAACCCCAGCACAGCTGTCACATTATCAAGCACCACAAAGTGTTCATATTACACAACTCAAAGCTAGATGTTCTTTCCTTCACAATTCTCTTGAAAAAAAAAAACCTGCTCACACTTCAGCAGTCCCCTGAAAATGTATTTTTACAGATATGTCACAATCAGATATAGTTTTCAGTAGAAGCCAAAATACAAGCGTGAGACTTCAAAAAACTTAATTCCCAAATTCCATTTTCTGAGAGCCACAGACAGCCTTTACTGTCCCCAAAGAATTCAGTTTTATTTTTAAAAGTGTATTCAGCTATCCATCTTTCTGAGAAATAAATCTTTCAGTTGACAAATAGCTTTACAAAAAACCTGACGTCTCATTTTCTTCCACTGTATTTGTAGGTACCTACTGCAGTAAAAGTACAAAAAACTCCACACAAATCACACTTCCTAAAAGCAAACATTATGATGCTTGAGAATTTTATCTGGACATTGTTACAAAGCAGAATTTATCAAAAGAGCTATGCCTGGGGAAAAAAAATTCACTCTAGGATCACAGCAAACAAAAAGGAGCAATCTTTCACTTGCTGTGAAGGGAAAGCGTAAGGGGGAGGGAGCAAGAAAAAAGGGGACTCACACTAAGTTACAGGGGAAAAGCTGGTGCAAGATCTGGTGATTTTGTGTACAAATGACTCTGGAAGACTCATGCTCAGACTGTAAAATCGATTATCTTGCCCCTTCCTGATAAGCATTCCTACCTGGTGACATCCCTTCTTTCTGTTTTAGTATTTTGCCTTTCACCTTGGAACATCTTGATGCTTGTCTTGCCTACCTCTTTCTTTTCCAAAGTCTTTCTTATAGTTCTATTCTGGGTCAGGTTTTTGGTGGGTTTTTTTTTCATATTTTCAAGTGTTAAACATAATTGATTTTTTACAATGAATCCTCTAGTGACAAACTAACGTAATGTGTGTGTTATAACTTATTCATTCCTTGCTTTAGGCTTCACCTGTTGAGAGAAAATAGAAGAAAATGTGCTTTCTTAATAAACTTATTGGATAATATATTAAAAGTAAAAAGAAGTGGAGACTGACATTGCATGCTGTTACTATGTGTTCTCTGATAGATTATTGGTCATAAAAACTCCCCTGGGACTCCAGGACCATGAAGTTCTGGCTAAGTCAAGTGTCAGACTAAAAGTTTCCCATTTCTATGCTTAAGTCCCAGTTATCCGTAGACCATAATGATGGCATTTTGCTCTACACCCTTAAACTTGTTACTGGTGTGAGAAGAGGAAACTGCTATTCCCTAAGAGCAAGTTTGGCTTCTGACAGTGTTAAAGCCACTTGCCAAATGCAGAGATATTGCTCCTTCTCAGCATTTGCCTGCCCTGATAGCAAATGGCTGAGCTGTGGCAGGATCATCCAAGCATAATTTGGCTTTCCCCGGTAGATCATGGCAGAACAGAGTAAAGCACCTCATTCTTTTTTGTTTCCCACGGTGCCAGTGTTTGAATATGGGTCTGCATTACATTTGTATAACATTAACAGGTTGCCATTAGCACCCCTGCTAGTGCAAACACTATTTTTCAGGCAGAACAGTAATTTTTATGGGTACACCATTCTCCTCCTCAAAGTTACTTGTTGTTACATTAAGTGCCGATCACACATTATCAGCATAAGCATCACAAGGACTGCTCTAGCGCAGGCTGATGACAACAGAGCCCAAGAAATAAATCAGCTATTTTATTTCCTTTACAATTTATTCTTATTCTATTATTTCTAATTTATTTAAGTCTTTTTAATCAGTTTCTGTGGTAGACAGTACACTTTGAGATGTAAAGTATTTTAAAACCCCAAATATAGACAAGAAAAAGGGAAAGGTGTAATATTAAATTTTTTCCCATCTCAGCCACTACTTAATACTGGCATAGTTTTATGTGAAAAAATTCTGGTTGCTGAAGTCAGACAGCTTAGTACTTTTAAAGAAAATCATAATCTTAATTAAAATATTGAAGAAAGGATGTGATATCCTTCTTAATACTTGGCAAATAAATACAGTAAAGAATTAGAACATAGAAAGGTTTAGGTTGGAAGGAACCCTAATAATCTTCCAGTTCTCAGTATATCTAGTTTTAATACCCTTAGTCTTTTCCAAACAATCTACACAGGCAAGCACAGCAGTTTTCTTTTTATATAATCTCTGTGGTTTCATTTCAAGATGCCTGACTGAGATCACTGCCAAATACATCTGGATTCTACAGAACTTTCAATCAAATCAGATTTACATTACAAAGAAGCCCTTATGCCACATTCTAGGGAACTGAACATATTCACTTCAAAAATAAATGCAATTGAACATTAATAACTCAAGTTGAACAAATAATTTTGTTTTATAGTTTGAAATTTGCAGTTCTTCTCCAGTTCTCATACAAGTAGGGGTTGATTTTCACAACCCTAAGATTGCACTAAATAAAAATATGCAGGTCCCAGTCTCTGATGATATAAATGGTAAAGCAAAAGATGCATTTGTGAAAAATCTAATCTGGCTGCAACTCAGGTAGAAGGGAGACAAACTGAGTATGTGATGAATCAGTGTTAATCTGGCTGTTGGCCAGTACAGTTGAAAACCTTAATCCAAATTTTTTAGAGAGAGTTGCCTAATGTAGAAGATAAATTTATTAATCTGGGCTATATGCTCATATTAACAGCTATTATGTTTGAGTCATCACTAAGCACCATGCTATTATGTAATTAAAACGAGTCAAGAGAAACCCAAGATGGAAAAGTAACTTCCTGATCTCAGAGTTATGTTATTCTGGAAGTGTAGATGTAAGGATTTACATCTGCTCTGCACAAATATCTGCTCACCTTTACAACCCCAACTAACTCATACACACAGCTGAGAAATACACACAGAGATGTGTGTATTTATGCATTCATACACACAAAGCCAAAAAGGTTTCTCTGTGGAAAGACTCCAAAATAATAAGAATTTTTGTCATTAGTCATCCCTAGAAACATCATCTGTTACAAAGTTTACTGAATGAGTTATAAGAGACTTCACTATTCAAACAAAATGGAAAAAAGACACATGTAAACAATGATACCTGCAATTTACTATTTTTGCATGCACAAGAATCACTTCAAGATCTTGAGTTTAAAATCCGTAGCTACTGTCCACCAGAATATTTCAACAGTTGCTCAATACCACGAATGTGAGTAAAGCTGTCATCTTAAAGGTGCTTCTTAGGCTTAATACAAAGCAGGTCTTGAAGGATATGATCTTATACCATTTCTTTTATTACTACAATTAAGAGATCATAAGAATATAGGTCAACCTTTTAAGATCACTTAATGAATTTAATCGTACAGAGCACTTATAATCCACCTTATTTACTAACCATCTCCTGGTATGGATTATGATTTGAAATGATTGGCAGGGTTGATTTTTTTCCACCTCTCAGATTTTCTTCTTTATTATTTTTACTACATTGTCTAAGCAATGCTACCATCAGGCATCTCATCAGCAATGAGTCAAATCTCAGCACTGCTGATAGGAATATTACAGACTTCCCTTAATATTACTTTAAACATAACTGATATGCTAAAAGAATTAGTATTAAATTTCTAAGATTAGTGTCAAAAAGACAAATTTTTCAGTACTTTTTTGTTAACTTACAAACATAAGTTTGCTGCCTGAGCAGTGCTGTGAACATGAAGAAAACTGCAGTGTTGCTGAGTAGAACTTCTAAGGAAATTTGCCTCTCAGCTTGCTGTAGACTGTAACTTTGTTCCCATTGAGTCTGAGAGCAAAATAAACTCAGCATTCATACAAGTGCCCCGCACAACTTCAGAGACAGAGTGAGCATCAGGCATACTGGCACTGTGTTTTTTCTTCACTCTTCTTTCTTTTTTCCCCTTATGATTGAGAATATATCCTAACCTCACAGGATTCCTGCAGTCAGGGAAGAATGTACAAAAATGCATCCCTCCCATGAGAACAAAGTCAGGGATGGCTGTGAAGTCTCTGGGGACCAGGAAGATCAACACTGCAGGAAACACTGCAGAATCTAATAAAATACCCTGGTTGTGCTCCCCTCATTTCCTGTAAGCTAAATGTTACTGAAAATATTTTAAAAGATCAGTCAACAGAGGCAATATGCATACCCATATACAGTGGTACAATTCCAAACAAGTATGATGTTGTATAATTCAGCACATGCATTTTAAACACTGGTTTTTTTCCTTTCACTATCCTAACTCATGTGTCTCATCCCACAGGATGAGAGACAAATAGCCCATGCTATGGGTTAACATCTGAAAAGACACTTGGGGATTTTTACTAGAATGTGTTTGGAGGAGAAAAAAAAACAACAGCCCCACCAACCCAGAAAAGAGGCTGTGGGTTAGCTCTACACAAACTATTCTGTTCTCCTTTCACTAAGAAGGAGGGAAACAGTAGAGCTTTGGAGATGCTTCCCATCTTCTCCCACACACCACCTCAGATAGGAACTTGCCAGACACTCAGGATTAATACTCAAACTCTCCTGTAGAAAAGCCTAACGTGCTCCACTGCAAAAGCACATCTCAGGTAAGAGTCATTTGGGGAAAACAAACACGCTGGACTGTAGGGTGCTAATTGCATCAATAGAGATTGCACATGGACTGCAACACAAGCATGAGGTTGTTTCTCTGTCATGAATGTGAAGGAATACTTGTCTCATTTATTCCACCTGTATTTAATAAAAAATTTATGAATTGAGAGATCTAGAAAGCCACAAGCAATCTCACCCAGGGCATATGCGTTTCCTTGTTGATAAAACTTGCCCTTGTGACAGCTGACTTTGGGGAATGTTGTTACTACAAGGGAAAAAAATCTGCTGAGAAACAAGAACAAACAAGATTTTACAGCAGGAACAACTTGGGGTAAACACTGTGAATAGCAAAAAAACTCCCAAGATATTCCATAATGTATTACAATTCTATAGAAAAGACAACAGAGGCAGTAACATCTACGCTATGTGATGCTGGTGTTGGAGCCCACGGAGAGGGATTTACAGTCCCAAATGTACAAAGAAGTGATTTTGTGAATCTGCTTGTGTACACACACACACACATCACACTGAAGTCCTAGGGTTTTGTGTGTTGAACATGCAGCAGAGTTAAAAACCTTTATTTCCAGCTACTACTTGAAAAATTAAGACTGTCATTTGGTTGATACTCATTTAAAGTAACAAAACTACTGCCAGCAAAAGCAATTTATCAAAACACTTGCCAAGCTATTTGGCTGATTGTTTTTGGCATGGGGCTGCTGCAGCCTGAGTCATTCACATCAGTTAAAAATGAAGACTCTCATTCACAAAACATTGCTCTATTGAAGCAAATGAGCTTTCTGCTTTATTTTTCATACTGTATTTCTGTGTTATTTCTGTGACATCTAGGACAATTGGAATTAGAGCCTTAGATCACAAACTTCCAGATGTCTATGAATAGAGTGGTGCAGCACAAATATTTCCAGAGCATACCTGATACTCATCCTTTTCATTCCATTCTGAAAGATGTGGCCTGCTAATCTCAATAGCACTAATGATAGAAACAGAACATCCGTATACCCAGAATCTTTGTATCATTCTGTTGGAAAAGAAGTAGCTCTGATTCTGAGACTGAAAATTAAGTATGACCTCCACATTCTCAGATGGTTCAGTTAGATAAAGGACAGTTTCTGTCAGCCTCAATTTGTGTCAAATCCTCACTCAGCAAAACTTCCTGCTTTAGCTATCAGTACAAAGTTCCTTAGGAATTTTAGTATTTTCAAAAAAATCTTATTCAGCCTAAAGTGCAGATGAAAGCATTCTTAAGTGTACAAATACAGATTTTATTAATAGAATCTGCTTATCAGATATGAAGGACAGTGATAATGCCAGTACACAAAAAACTATTAATCCATCAGCTATACTCCATAGCATTTCCCATTTCAACTTCCTTGTATACTTGTGGCCATCTCAAATGTTCATGCAATTTTTGGTGGCTTTCATTTGAACATAGATGTTTGATTCACTGAAGCTTGGGTCTTATATCCACTGAGATGATGAAAGTAACTGCTTGAATAAATGCCAGACTAAAACCCCAAAGGTTTAGGATAAAAAAGCAAGTTTCAGCCTCTGCCCATGATGCCAAATTCTCCATGTATGTGTAACACCAAGTGGTACTAGTTTGAGTCCATGTTCTCAGGGCCAGCAGATTTTTCACATTGTACTTCATTGTCAATTCACTGTAAATTTTTGTGCTCTGGCACATGAAGACTCCCACAGTTTTGCTCCATCTCTCAAAGGTTAAACACTGTCCACTGACTGCAGTCTGATCCCCTTTGAGGTACAGCACTTCTTACCACATAATTCCAAATTCTTTTACCTCTCTCAAGCCACAGCAGAAAGACAGTTTGCTGATTTGAAAGGCAGCCAGTGCGGGCCAATACCCATTTTCATCACACTACAGCTTCACCAACTACATGAAGACCGAGGAGGCATATCTTCTAGTCTAAGACAACAGAAAGAAGTTTAATTACCTAGTTCCTGTTTGAAGGCTAAGAACTAAGAGGGTTGACGGTTAGCCAGTTTTCAGTAGGCACTTGCAAGATCTAATATTCCATCCTTTGGCACACACTTATTTCAAGTATACAGCAGAGAGAAAAGTTTATCCACACAGCTTGGGCTATTCTAGCTACTGTCCTTTGAGATGTGACCTCTTGCAGTGACCTTAACCCCAAGCCTATTGTACATCAAGGATTTGAGGCTCAGCTCACAGCTAACCTCATGCTGAGTCACATGCACAGCTTGGCCACCAGGCCTGGGCTGGGCTGAGCCCTTGCCTGCAGGATAAGCTCAGCCAGGTATTTGTAGTAGAGGGAGCCTGCAGGCAGCTCCCACTCAGCATTTGCAATTCCCACTGCATGGCCTTGCATTTATCTGAAACTGCATAGCAACTTCATCTGAACATAATTTTTTTTGACAGTTGAAATAATTGCTTTCTTTGCAGCCATTTTCAAAATTAATTATTTCAATCATCACAAGGAAAGCTAAAAAATTTTAGAAACTTCTGTTTTTACCATCTATATGTAGAATTTTGACAGCTGATAACATAGAAATTTTCTCTGTAAGTGAATGCACAACGTATTTGATGTGCAGCTCACTTGTTAGATGATCTGTGGAAACTTAAGAGCACAATCTCCCATTTCCTTGTGTTTAGAAAAGTCTTCAGATTTTCTCTCCTAGATAAAAGGAAAAGAGCCCAGCTATCCCAGAGCCTTCAGAAACTCCTGTCACCCACACTCAGCACACAATGCAGAGGCATTTTCTGCTCTTCATTCTGTTCAGTAATGGCCAACAGAAGAGCACTGGTTTTCCAATAAGCTTTCTGCCAAAGAACACAATTTTAAATGCAGAATTTGAGGTGAGGGCTGTTTGGAGGAAATATTAGTCATACAGCACCACTACAAATTTATTCTGTATGTATTTCCACAGAAATGATAAAGCTCTCTTGAAGCTCTGAATTTTATTCCAGTGTAATATTAGACTGTTTAAGTTGGCACTGCATTATTCAAAAGTAAAAGTGAATGTGCTGTAGAAAAGAAATTGTATAATAGGGGCTTAATATATGAGAAGTCAGCATTATCTGGATCTTTCTAATCATAATTTCAGTTGTTAAAGCACCAGGGACTCCATCAGTCTAGACACTATATTCTGATTCAATTACATTATGCATTAAAAAGTGGTGGTTTACGGCATCCATTAGACTTGTTATTACCCCTGTGCCATACTCAATTGACCAAAGGAAAAAGCTTTCTCCTCTGGGAGGTGAGACCAAAAAAGCATATTCAGTGAAATGAATTAATAAGTACCCCCCAAAAGAAGTTTCAGTTCATTTCTTTCAAAGATGAGCATTCCTGCAAAATGAAGAGTAAACATCATGGCTCATTAGCCCTTTATATTCTACAGACCCCACATATACACAGGTGTAACACTGATTAATGGAAATAAATTACAACATTCTGTGACTCAGAATAAATGACTCCAAGCTTTAGCAGGACTAGTAACAACAGCTTGAATAAAACATATTAGCAGGATACTCAACCAAGCCTCATTCCTAATATCCAGCATCCCATTTTTCTCTTTATCTTGAGCTTCAAAAGCCAAAAAAACCACAGCACTGCCATTCTCAGCATTCCAGTTGATGGCAATAGCCACAAGGTGTTTAACTCAGGTCAGACTGCTGAGACACTCTGCTGTCACACTGAACATGAGACACCCATTTTGCAGCTCACAATTTAGCTGTCAATTTAACTCCCATCTACAATTAAACACCTTTCCATTTTCCAAAAGTCAAAAAAAAACCCAACCAAGTCTGTTCCCAGACTCTGTATAGAATTTTTCAGACATCTGCAATCTTTATCTAGCAGCAACTGCTGTGTTAAAGGCCCTCTACTTAATATTCAGAGTATGACTGACCTCCAAATTAGATATTTAAGCACTTTTAGAGTAATTCAGCCACAAGGTTGTTTTTTTAAACAAAGGTAGGTCATGACTTTTCATATAAGTATATTTATTGCTAAATTAACACATTTATCAAGTAATTGCATTATTCTGGGTTTCAGACATAATTCAGAAGGAGGAACAATAAATTTCCCCAGTCTTCTAAGAAACTGACATGTAAAATAATTGTCATTTAAAGATGAAGAAAAATGTTATTTTGCATATTAGTAAGAAAGAGATGCACATCTTATAACTTGAAAATCTTGTTAATGAATAGGGAGAAATCATATTAAATTATATTACAGAGAATTTTTTATTTGAAAATGGAACTAAGGAATAAAAAATTAAATTACTGACAAAAAAAATATTCTCACCAATATAGCACCTTTTTGTGCAGTTTCCTTTTGGATAACGAGATCTTTTAGGCCAAAGAATTCTCCCTACTCTATGAATGCACAATAAATTTACTCACAATTCACGCCAGTGACATAATGCCTTTTTTTACTCTCTTGCAGCAGCTGTAGATGTCTCAATTCCTTTACATCCCTAAGCTTTGGAACATAAATTTCCTACAAAAGCCATTCTTGCTCACAAAATACAAGCAGTTTTATTTAAACATGTCCCAGCTCCCATTGCTTGTCATCCCAAGGCAGCCCAGGCTGTCTGTCTGTCCCAGCTCTCCCCATCCGTCCCACCAGCGCTCCGTTCATTCTGTGAGCCCATGTGGCTCCAGCCATCTGCTTCCCTGCTGCACAGTGCCCCTCTCAGAGCTGTCAGACAGCACAGGAGATTTCCTCTCCAGTCTGCTCAGAAAAGAAAATGTCTGGCTAATAAATGCTGCCTGTTTGACAACACTGAACACTATTTACAGACTGTGGCTCCCTTTAATCAACACGCTTGTCCCTGATTCCAAGACGTGATCATGGCTCATTTAAGTCTGCGACAAAATTCTTGTTGAGACAGATGGAACTGAGGGTAAGTGAGGGCCCCATTCCTAGAACATGCTTCACTCAAATGGGGTCCTCTGTCCATGACAGATCCCCACCACCACCAGCATAGTTCTGTCCAAGTTTTTGGAGTAACTGGTATGATGCTCACACCAGAAAAAGGACATCAGTGAGTAATTCCTCCACGCTGATATGCAAACTGAATCCCAGACAAACACGTGTTTCTCTCTGCAGCTTATACCAAGACAAACATCTGTCATATCATAGGAAGAGGGAGTAAAGCAGCCATCCTCTTCTAATGTCAGTGATGCTGTGCTGGTTTGCAGTAATCATCTGACTTCTTACCTGGTAAGTTCATTTCCTCTATGAAATCTGATGAGGCACTCTTTATATCTGATGACAGAAAATATTTAAAAATATACCTTTCAAGTATGGAGTTTGTGGGAGTTTTTGTTTTCAGTTTTTGGTGAGGTTTCTGGGGTTTGATATTAGGTTTTGGGGGTGGGTTTTGAGTGAGGTACAATTTTGAAAAAGTTTTTTTTCCCATAACATCCTTTAAGTATTCCATACTAGCACCAAAACTCACCAAAGGGTTGAGTTTTGTAAGAAACCTTTTCCTTTCCCAATGCAGTTTGTGTGACATCCAACAGCCAATGCCAACTCACTATGCTGTTACATCATTAGTTTATTGCTAAAATAAAAAAGCCCAGAATCTAATTGGAGGCAAAATGAGTCTTGAAACAGGAAATCTGAAAATGACAAACCAACCAAGCATTTATTTATTTCATCCCTTCAGATACTAAGAATATAAAATAATATTACACTTCACCTGAAGATGGCACCGAGCCATTGGCTCAATAAAGCAATAATGAAGCATCAGGAAAATACAAAAGGAATTCAGTAAAGGACACAAACTCACTGCCAGTGACCCAGTGCATCGAGTGACCAAGTCAAGCTCCAAGTTTGGCAGCCCTAGGGCTTTTTTCCCCATTATGTGATTTATCAGTTTTTAAACACCATAGCCTCTGCCATGAAAAGTGGAATAGACAATCACAGGGTTTGCTTTTGGCTTCTAAATCTATTATTCCCACAGTGGTGTGGTATCCTACAGCAAGAAATCAAAAGCAACAAACCCTTGTTGCTCATTATCCTGATGGTGTGTGCCAAATCTGCAGTTGGAATCACAGCTCTGCAGAGCTGAAACGTGACTGTGACAACTCATCTGGCACTCTACAAGTGCTCTTGCTCAGGTCACCCTAGACATCAAAAGTCCTACTCATAAACAGCACTTATGAGTACATGTAAACCAAAGTCAATAGCAAAATTAAAGTTCTCTTCTGACAAAAACACAAATAAAAGGAGCTAAAGTTTACATTGACTGCAATACCAGATACATCTTTGGGCATTTGGGTTGTCCCATGCAAAGTGACTGAAATAAGATAGGATCATTAGAAAAGAGCATGTATATCAGTTGCCTCTAACATTTACATTTTTATATTTCCCCATTGGAAAGCTCTAAATTAAGTTCTAGTAAATTTCCTATTATCTCATAATGGAAACAACTGAGCCTCTAGCCTTCCAAATATTTGTCAGAGCTATGCCCTCAACATCACACCTTACCAGGAAAGGACCTTTTTCTCCAGTAACAGCCTTTCTGTGGCAATGTCCAGCTGTGTGGGTGGGTGAATATGACTCCTTGATGTGATGGACAAAGTTTGTTAGTTCTTTCAAGCTCACCTGGGATTCATGTAAATATGCAAACACATGGGACAAGATCCCAGTCTCTTGGACTGAAAACAATCTTAGGGACAAACTGCACAGCACATGCACAGGAAGCATGTGATCTGTATGAAAAGTGAAAACATGACCGATAAGCAAAAAAAAACAAACAAAAAAACCCCCACCTGTGAACCAAGAGAAAAGTAAACAGAGTTTGGGTTTTCTAAGATATCATAGAACTTGTGATTTCTTTTTCATTCTGTCTGTAGAATTGTGTTAACGTTAAACTTTTTTTGCTAAGTGGGATCAATATTGCCTTCCAAAAACTGTTCCTCAAAACATTTAAAATGCACTAGCCTGCACTGCTCTCAGCAGTATGTTGATTTAAAATCCAGGCCTCAGAACCTGGTGATAAGAACTCTTATCTAATTGGAATTATACCACTTCATTACTCCACAATAAGGAAAATGTGCTTAGCTTTCCACACTCAGATTTAACTGTTCTAATGCAGAGAGCATTTATCTGCCTGGCTGTGAAATGGAGCTGTTTAGCAGAGGCCCAAGAGCCCATAAAGCTTTGTGGCCACTTAAAAAAAGGTACATGTTTATGACCTTTGAAATCCACCCTCCTGATTTATTAAAATGCTTACTCAATTGTTCTCTGAGGAGCCTGGATACTTTTGCATCCCCTTTAACAGGAATTCAGCTGAGTCCAGATGCACAAAACCTAGACAAGACCAGGAATTTCACAGTAAAACATTTGCCTGGAAAACATTGTTTAATAAAAAGTAAAGGATTTTTTTTGTAATAATATATTAATGTTGGTGAAAATTCCACAGAAAAGTATTCTCCCTGTCCTATAGACGTGTTCTATAGTTGCCAGGAATTGAGGGAGATAAAAAACATTATTATTCTGAGTCAAACTGTAAATTTTATTGTCTTTAATTCTCAGTTCATGCCAAAGCAGTGGTGATGTTAGAGTTCCTTCTACAAGGCTTGTTTCTGACCAGTTGCAATAAAAAAAATCATAGAAATCTGGAAATGAAGTCCAGAAGGAGAGGTAAAATTCATTGCTAAAATCAAATTGTTTCTTATACTTTGCTTTTCATAAGGCATAAAAAAGATGGCTGACATAGCAGAATCATCCACGTGCCCTTCAATAAACTCCACAGATGCACATCCTTAGCCATGACTTTTCATATTTTATATTCTACTTTCTAAGCATACAGGCACACTAATACAATAAAATGATAATTCTTATTGCCTAGCCACCACAATTTTATATGATCATTTATTGCTGCAGTTTCTATAACATAGAAATTATATTGTCATAACCAGAAGATTATTTGTGTCTCTCGATTCCTGGATGTCTTCTCTTACTTTTAGAGTGAACTCTTAGCGATCCAAGAACTGAAACACAAGACTTTCTTGTGCTCACAGAACATCAGTTAACCACAGCCCGAGTGATATCTAAGAAAAACAGATGTTGTGCCAGCCCAAAAATAGAGGGAGAAAATTACAGGAGAGGCTTTGAAACAGCAACCACAGAATGACAACAGTGACCACAGAACTACAAAAACAAATCACAGAAGATTGGTTTATGGTCACTATATGCATGTGAGTTTAGGAGCTGCATAAAACCTGGTTTGGGGGTACCCAAGGAGCAAATATCCATCATATGTAAAACATAACACAAATAACAGATCTTCAATACAGTGTCACTTACATTCACTGGAGGAGGCAAGTGCTGCAATCACACACAAAAAGAAGCAGAAGACACAAAATCATGGGGGAAGAAACCATTACCCCATCTCCCTCAGCAAAGGGCTCAGTGTGCTGACAACTCCTCATAAAACTACCTTCTCTTCCTTTCAAGGAAAATTAACTCATGCAACCTAGGGGCTAAAGCAGCATGGCAATAAAGGGCAATGCCAAAAATGGAGATGACAAAATTTGCATGTATTTATTTATATTATCAACATGAGTAAGCTGTAATAACAAGATGATTTGGATATTGTTAGCACTGTGACTGGACTAGTAATAATCCTTTGATCAGAGGGTTAACACCCTACTTAAGAATAAATTCTAGCACCAAGTACATTTCTTCAGCCTGCCCAGAGAGGGCATTTAGCCTGGCATCCTGCCTTTGAAGGCTGGCTGTTAAATCCGGATGTGACTTTATTGTCACACAACTACAACTTAACTTTGTTAGTATTGATTTTGCTCATAATGAAGTGAAACAACTGAAACATTCCCCCTCAGTAAAAGCTGCATGCTTATCATTCTTTTTTGCAGTCAAGAAAATTTCTGCTTTTCTGAATGACAAAACTTCTCCTCACCCCACCCCTCATTATTGTACATACACAAAATACAACCCATTTGTATCAAGTTTCTCACAGCTAAATTTTCCCATAACATTTTCTGTCAAGATAAAACACCTCTTTGTGATCAACAAGCAGATGAACACATTTTCAAGTCTAAAACGTTTAGAGGACAGGAAAGCTATTTTCCCACCTAGTGCTATGAAAACAATCAAGGAATGCCATATTCCTCCAATGCAATACTCCAGTTAAATTGCTCTGCTGCCTTGGAGAAGAAACAAATTCAGAATAAGCATTTCAACTAAATCACACTATTTTTGATGCTAGACAACGGTCAATTTTCATTTGTCCTGGAGCATCTCAGCTGAGCTGTTGCAACACATCTTAAAAAACACAAAGAATGATTTAAAGAAAATGCCTCTACTACTTTCACTTCTTACCACTGTAATTTAACCAAGAATGATACAGCATAACCACTTCAACATAGTGTTTCGTACAGAACTGAATCCCAGGTGGCCCAAACTGAAATTAAACCACAAGGAAGGACAGACAGAGCAGGGGAGGGAAGGAGAATTGGGGGGGGAAGAAAAGAAAAGAAAAATCTTTCTTTTCCTCCTCCTCCTCTTTCTGTTACCATTTGTAATTGCACTGTCCACAAAGAAATCCGACCTTCTTTCTTCGTCTTGTCTTTTTCAAATACACATTATAGAAAGAACTAGGTCTTATACAAGACAGCCATAAACACCCTGTGCCACTTCCTGTGCTACTTATGCTGCACAATGCACTGAATGCACGCACCAGCAGTTCAGGAATACAAGCTCTTTTGTGGCTTATCACTTAATTGGCAATTATAATCCTATAACTAACTACAGAAGAAAAGCCTCTGGCATAAAGCAGCTGAGTAATTCAAACATGGGATATAAAATTACTCCTAAAACAAGTCAACAGCAGCTTATCTGCAAATGCAGAAATAAACCCCACTAGAGAGTTAGCACCATCAGTTCCTGTGCCCACTCAATCCTCCAGCCACCCAGGGACCACATCAGTTTAAAAGTGACGGGAAATGGTTTCAATGCAGCCATCAATCTGATACTGCCTGGGACTGATTGTCAGCCTTCCTCACAAAAAGGGAGAAAGCTAAAAAATCCCGACTCACCTTGCTGCTGTAAACAGCCTGATATATTCTCCTGGTTGACAATCACTTACAGCAAGAGTAGTACAATAAATGAGCTAATGAAAGTGTCACTTACAATAAGATGTCAGCAAGCCAAAAAAGCCAAGCCTGACTGGCACCTGTCCTGCTGCACTTGACTGAGCTCTTCACATCACACTGCACTGTTAATTACAGCAACACACGCATCTGCAGCCAACCTATTCTTTTTATGAGAGCAGCAGATGGGCCAAAACTGTGAGCAACAGAAAATAAAATCTAATTGGATTCACCTCAGCTTCCTTCTCTGATATTCAATCCTTCTTCCCCCTATCTGCTCATCATCTAAACCCACCACTAAAATACTGCTTCAGCCAGGTGACAGCACAGTGGATTTTGCCATTTACTACAGGTTTCTTCTCACAACCTGAGCCCAACCAGCCCATCAGACCATTCAGAAAGCATTGCACATGAGATCACTTAAGTTCTCTTAGATGTTCACATCACAATATTTGTAATTCTATACTAAGCAGCAAACTCAGCAATCCCTCAAAGAGACTCCAGCTTCTGCAGCAAACTCCAAAAAGATACCAATACTTTTTATCCACCTTCTTAAAAGATAAATTAAGTAAACCACACAGCTACTTCTCTGACCACTAGTTTGTGGTGTTATTTGTGACCTTGTCTCTCACGTCTTAATTTTTTTAACTGAGGACTGTATACAAAAAAACAACTTAAGGTACAGATCTGCTCAGGGAGCAAGTCAAACTCTCCAGAGGTATGAGTTGGGAGTCCATACTCTCAAATTCTGACATACTTGCCAGATGCATAAGTCATTTTTCACTGGACTGGAATCCAAGCATCTCTTCAATTAGAACCCATGCTAAGGGCTCCAGGGTCGCTCCTATCCCATCACTCTATTTCTCAAATGCTAGAAAAAGCAGAAGCATCTCCAAACACTTTCTGGTGCTTAGCACTCTTATATAGGATAAACTGTCTAAAACCCTTGAAGAATTAAAGCATCTGTGTGTTCCTCATCCAGACTCAGCAGCTGCTCACAGGAGTGCAGTGACAGGCTTGCAGCATCTCCAACCAGCCCTTGGCTTCCTCCTTCAGCAGTGTGCCTAAAATTAGTCACGTAATTTATCTCCACTTACAAACAGCCTCAAGATCAAATAAACCAAAACATGTAGTTTCTGTTAACATAGCCAAAGAAATATTTTGTTCAGCATTATTTGTCTCCTTTATCTTTCAAATACTAATTCAAGAAGGTGCTAAAGTAAGATTTGTTGTTCTCAAAGAAACAAATATATAAAAATATATGTTCTTGATGACTTAGAGCTTACAGATCTATTTTGCTGGAATTCAGTGCTAATGTTGTGCAGGATTCTGCCCGCTCAGTTTTATATTGCTGGATGCATGAAGTTAAGTGAAAGATACTACAGGGATTTCCAAAGAGCTCAACAGAAGTGATAAACAATGATAGAAGCAAAAATATGCCATGCACAATGCTCCAAAGCAGAAAACCCATAGAAACCTGCTCCATCCACACCAAAATGAAGTCCTTTTCCTAAGACCAAGGCTGCAATTACAATGAACAATCTTAGAAAGCATGGGAGATTTGGATGAGAGGTTTTCAGGTTTTGTCAATGCAAAACCAATGTGCTGGGAAGACTCAAAGGACAAGTGACACTGCAAACAGACAGGTGCAGTTGAGACAGGTTATTATAAGTTCCTGTCAAGTCAGAGACTGAACAAAGAACTTTACGAGCTCCTGCCCTATAGAAAGATGATCGTCAGGTTTCCATTTATTGCCTACTGTGAGTCAAATATTTAGCTGAAATTCGAGGGACAGAAGCAAGGTAGTCAAATAGTCATAAATCAAAGAACCTTTTCAAAAAAGTTTTCTAGATTTAATTCTGGAAGAAAATTAAAATTGAGCTTTTCAAAAGTGTTAGGCACCCCTTAGAAATTGCCATATGAAAACATGTTCTTAAGCTTACAAAGAAATAATTATCTTTAATTTTTCTGAAAATGCAAGCGCTAGATCCATCTGAAAGACTTATAAATTTTTTTCTTGCAAATTTTTAAAATTTGTTGTTTTGAGTATGAAACATATCAAAAATAATATCTGCTTCCCACCCAGCTCTATTATTTTCCCTGTATTTAGGATTCATCACCTTGCAGTCTCCCCATATGCCACTTCACTGATCAGTTAGGTCAGAGTGCACTCCTCCACTTTTGAAAATATCCAAAATACCACCTGTATAATCTCACCAGCTCCCAAAAGACAGAGTTGTGTGGAACTGACAGTAAAATCACGGAAAAAATTGCAGCTTACTGCAGTGGGAACATATGCATGGGAGTGCACATTGACAAAATGTTGGGGCTTGTGTTTCAAAGTGGTTTTTTAATCCACAGCAACTTGATGATAAAGCCTGCCATCTCCACAACATCCAAAACTTGAATCTCTCAAAAATGTTAAACACAGATCACCTAGGGGTGTTTGAAACTCACAAAAATCAGTTCCTCTCAGTGTAACTCTGTCCAAATTCTGGTTTGTGCTGAATTAGCACACACACAGTGATACCTTCATTTCAACAGTGCCCTGCCAGAATGACACAGTTTTAACACAGGAGCTGGGCTCTTCATTGTCCTTCTTACAGTATTCCAGTTTATGAAAAGAACATTCAGCTCTGTCCACCGTGGTGACCTCAGTGGCATAAGTCATCTTTTATAATTCACTTTTCTCTTTACATTCAGACTGGCTGCTGTATTCAAAGACTGAGACTGCTTCGTTTGTTTTGCCGTGTGAGGCTGCAAAGTGCACCTTTCAATCCATCACCCAGGAAGGATGCATGGTGATGGCAGGAGAGGTCACTGAGGCAGTCACCTCTCCAGCAACTGAAAAGCAGCGTCTGGAGTTACAGAGCTGAGGCACTGATAGTTTCTCATACCATCATATGAAACTTAATTCATCTCAAATGCAGGGATTCTGCTTGCTACCTGCAGAGAAAGGAAGGGTTCTCACTGCTCCCAGTATACAACCAGAATTTTAAGAGGAGTTGAAAAGGGAGGATTTTCTTTTTCTCCAGGGCACTGGCACTCAGCCATGGCAGGAAAGGTGTGTATACCTACAGAAAGACTAAGAACTTCTGCTACTACTGGACTAACACCTAGTCCTTCAGACTAAGGACTTCTGGAGTATGAAATCCTCCAATGCCCGTCCAGCTCTGGTTACATGCTTAGGACCAACTGCTCAATTCAAATTTGGAAGCAGCAGGGCTGCCCTTCTCTGACATTCATAACCAGCTCCTTAGGATGCCAATAAATACATTATTTATATTGATACACTGCACAGGAGTGATGCCTTGCTCAATAACAAACTAACCTGATTAAAACAAATGATCTGCTCAGTAGTAAGCTAAGCTGTTTGATTGCGTATTTCTTTTATATTCTATTAATTCCTTTCCATGACAATAATGAAGTAACAGAACCAAAGCACACCATCTTAAATCAAACGAAGACCTCTCTATATTTCTTTTTGTTCAGTCCAAAAGATTTCATTAAAAGAAATCCAGAAGATTTTTGTTTTATTTTCAGTGGTTTACCTTTTTCACCTTTTGTCACTTTTGCATACATAAATGAGAAAATGAGTAAAACTGGAATACTGAAAATGCTATGAGCATGCCAAAGTGAAAGGGCTTATTTTAAGACCCCTCTTTTTTCCAGCCACTGGATTTTTTTCTACTTCTATTTAATCCACAAAAATCACCTCGAATCACATCTAAAATCTTCTTTTTCTATGTGAAGGACTACACACGTAGCTACAAAAATCTTTTCTAATCCCCAGAGATATAAGTTAAGAACCAAAGAAAGTATTTCTACTCCTTCCTTTCACTTCAGGAATTTTTACACTATGCTCACATAGTTCAGTCACACCTCACCATCCCTTCAAAGGGGCTCCAAGCCATGGTTGCTACTTTCTGGACATCATTTTACTTCCAATAGCACCATTGTGCAGCAGTGTTTCCTTCACCACACAATGTACAGCAACAGCTAAGCACCTCTTATTCACCATCTCCCCCCTAAATTTGACTGGAGAGAGGGAAGCCTGGTCCTTCACCTTTATCCCCTGAAGCTAAGCCATGCTCCTTGCAGGCCAACTATGGCTCAGGACACTGGAACTCCAGCCAAGAGCAGGTATAGGCTCCTTTTATGGCACAGGCTAATGAGCACCTTCACACTGGCTTCCACGAAGGGCCCAGACAGAAGGGAAAGAAATCCCACCTCCTTTTTCTGGAGGACAGCTTAACCCAGCTGCAATTGGGCAAGAGGGACCATCACAGCTCTCTACATCTTCAAGGCAGTTTGTCTCACCTTGCAGTCTCTTGCAATTTAAGACTCAAGGAGTTTGTGTGGATCCTTAAAAAATCAGTGACCTTTCAGGACACCTCAAACACAAAAATCCCTTTCATTCAGTGTATTACCAGATGCCCTAGTTGGAGAAGAGCAGAAGCAGAAAATGAACCTCCACACTCACAGATGTCATTATTTGTCAGTTGCACCCAAGACCTAGATTTTTATTAGACTGGTAAACAATGCATTAAAAAATCAGTTTGTAAACATGGCTTTCAGTTCTGTTTTGCTTATTACAGAAAGTATCCATTTCCTCCCTTCTGAGCAAGGTAAATTATACCAGGGAACAATAGGATGCAGTTAGGTCTTGATTTAACCACAAATGTCGTATAATTAAACAAAGGCTCAATGTATACCTCAGTACAAAAGGGCTTGACCTGAATATAACTTTTTTCTCCTAGTGCTTTGCTCACATCTATAGAAAAGGAAGCTCTGCCCCCCTTCTGTCCAGTAACCTTTTCCCTCATATGTTTTCCCCACCTGAGTAGTTCACAAAATGAAGTGTAATAACGACCACCTCGGCAGCAACCTGCAAGAGGCACTGAAACAAATCAAGTGCAGCAGGGCTCACTGGCTGACAGCTGTAATAAATTAAATTGCCTATCCCACTCCAATTCATTATGCCTTCCATGAAAAAAGGCCTAGATGTAAAATGAGCTATTCAAAACACATTCTGCATTTCTATTAATCTAACAGAGTGAATTGTTTTCTGTGCAGTAAAGCCAACAACCCTTGCCTGCATAGCACTGCATCACAGCAGGAAGCTGTAGCACCCACCCAGGGAGAAAATAGAGGCAATGTAAGGATCAGGAAAATGTCACCTTCGAGGGCTGACTTAGAAGCTACCACTCTGTGAAAAATGTGTTTCATTTGTTTAGATATTTTCAGGTACCTGCCACATCTGTGTCATTTAGTTCCTAAATGAATTTGATGAATATCTTCTCGTTTCAGCACTGGAAATTACTCTTCATTTTTGCAGCATTCAAATTTCAGGCTGTTGCTCACTGCCACCTGCTGGAGTTCAGGGAATTTTTTATCTGGGAGAAAATCTGTGGGCACAGCAGTGGGGTTTTATGCATACTTTTATTTATCAGATCCACCAACATTATGTCTTGTTACTGTTTCAAAGGTAGGGCTATTTTCAGGCATGTTTTACCACTCACTTTGATGTAAAAGCTTTGAGCTCTCTTGCCCCTGCAGAAGCTGGTGAAGGTGACAGAAGGCAGAATGTGGTAACTTTACCCATACTGCAGCCGTGACTGGGTGTTCATAAAGACAAAGGGAGAAGCAAATGTTAAAAGATAATTCAACACAAGTTCCATTTTCTGAGATAAGCAGAAAAATCTAACATGACTTTTAATACAGCAGTCTATTTAGCCAATCTAAGGATATCTGCTCTTCAATATTGTGTCTGTTTAAGTCCAGTTTACAGAGAACAGTATGTTACAAGCTCAGTCCCTGAGCCTAAACTCATTTACAGAAGTCAAATGTTTAATTAATGTAGAAACTGCAGAGAGAAAAAAAACCCAGAAATGTAATGATCAACACATGAAACAAGACATTACTTACCTGATATCATCACAACACAAGTGTTTCCCACAAGCAGGATAGTAAATTAGCCCAAGAAAAAGCTGACCTCATGGTAGAAGCAGTATAGTTACCTCAGTGTGGATTGTAAGTTATTTAACCCTCTTATCAGCTCTGGGATCCAAAAAACACTGACAGCAAATATTTAAAACTGTATTACTGCTTTCTTGGGATATGTTTCAGCTTCTCTTTTCCTTTGCTGAATAAAGTGTTATTTGGAGGAGTATGTTAAGATTTTCCATCACTTTGAGCATGTTTTAAGGTATTACGGAAACATCCTTATTATTCATAATAGGAGATTGTTACAAATAGTTACAAATAGATGCTGAGCACTGCAAAGCTACTGCAGAAGCAAAGTGCAAACCTCCTGCATTACCTGCCTGGACATGTGTGGTTCAGTACAGGGATGTTTAGCCTTGTGGATGCTCACAATGGCCTGGATGAGATGTCCAAAGTCTGCGAGCCAAAAATTCATCCAGACAGAAAGTCCCCCCTGCTTATGGGGAAGGCCTAGGCCTGAATCCATGGGAGATTTGGATTGTGAATGTATGCATCCTTACTGACTTCACAGCCAGATCCCACTGCCAGGAGGCAGCTGAGCCAGGGAAAAGGGCCTTTACAGCCTGCCAGCACAACAAAGCCTCAGCCACAGCCTTGTATGTCAGGTCAGGTTGATGTACAGCTATCTGAGCACCTAGCCCAGGAACACACTGAGCATCTGGAGTCTGGCCCCTTGCTTCCAGAGCAGTCCATAAGTTTATGCATATTAAACTGTGGGAGGTCTTGCCTTATATGTTTCCTCTTGTTAGATTTTCAGTCTTCTCTCACATCTTACTACACAGTATAACTGATCTTTTCTACAAGCTGCCAAAACTTAACAGCAGCAGGGGCACAAAACTTGGCTTTCCCCCACTGTGTTTTTTACATTCCCTCCAACACCCTGAGCAGCATTCACCAGTGCAGAGAAATCACCAGAACAAGAGGGAGTTCAGGAGTTTCTACAGATCATTCAACAGCACTTTGCTCTAGTCCACTCTTCCCACTGTCTGTGAGGAAAGGAGCACTTGTCCTCAGAGAAACTGAGGTGAAGCATTTTGCTCCTGTTACAGGGCAGCACCATGACAACAGCTTCCTAAATCCCAGGCACTTCCACTGCAGCGTGCATGTTCAGACAAAGATAATATTCTCTAGAACAGTGCACATCCTGTAGCAGTGTCCAGGCCAATCACCCAGTGCTCCAGGTGCTGCTGCACCAGCCAGGAGCCTGACCTGTGTCTGCTTCCAGGAGATTCCCACAACATTCATCCCTTCCTTAGAACCAATAGCCATTCCACTGCAAGGCTGGTGACACATGACACAGTCTGCTTTTATTCCAGCCCATCGCAAAAGGAGATACTGTGGTTTCATGGATTTCCAAAACTGCAACCTCGTGACCTCAAAAATGTTTTCTAGAACCTAAAGGTCACCAGAGTGGAAACAGAAAGCTGAACTTCTTTTACTGCCTGTCTCTCTCTAAATTATTAGCACACAATTACTGCAAAGTGAGTACCACAACTGAAATGAGAGATGATAAATAATGAATGAAAAACTTAATATACATTTTAAGTTAACTGCATATTGCTGTGACAGTGCCCAAAGATCAATGAAGAATAGACTTGTGGTGCCTAAAACTGTACAAACATAAAGTGACAGCTACAGGCCTGACAAGCTCATGGGCTAAATAAAAAGCTTACAAGGTTAAAGAGATTCTTTCCATCGACTTCAGTAAGCTTTTAAGAGGGCTCTAGGGCATCTGTGATGAGACAGCCACAACAATCTCCCTGAGAACACACTCCAGTAGTTTCCTGTGCTTCCGCACTTCAAGATGGGAGCGGAACAGAGCTAAGTAGGCATTTTAAACCCTATTTTTAAAGGCATTAAAAAACTTAAAGAAACATAAAAGTACCTGGATGATGGTTTTTTAAAGTTATTTGGGTGCACAAGCTCCACTGAAAGAAACCAGTCCTATAGAAGCTCCAATACTCAAATAAGTTTAAAGCCATCCCAGTTCAAAATAATAATAACAAAAACTTTTTAAAAACACAAACCAAAACATAACTACAAACCCCACATAGCACAGTAGTTGATGAAGTTGACAGCATTGCAAAATAGAGGCTCATTCTTAGCTGCTTAAGAATGACAAGGGGTAAAGTTCTCATCATAACTCATTTCCCTTTTGAAAGCATTCAGGATAAACAGCTCTCATCACACTACAGCTCATCCCACTGAAATGCAGATCATCCCAGGCCAAGGTTAGCACCATTTTCCCAACACACAGAGACCTGTTAAAGATCTTTCAACCAAAACAGAAATTCTTGGTGCCCTATTAAACCAGGGGGCTACACAAACAGATACTAAAGCAGACTTTCACTAGTGGGATTTCAAACTATAAAAGGCAAAGTTGGCAAATAAATTCTTGCTGAATAAACTTTTTTTGAACGCTGATTTTTTATTCCGTTGTTCAATTAATAGCACTATTTTCAGAAGAGGATTTGAGGGGATGGGGGCTTCCCTCCAAATAAGTACAGTTTATGATTTCTCCCATTTTGGAATACAAAGCAGGCAGCCTGCAGGTGACATGAATGTAATCCAGCATTTCCAGGATATCTTCTTCTGAACAGAAACTTCAGAAGAAACTGTAGCATTACATTCAATTTGAATAACATCGAGCATAGAGAGGCAATGAGTGACAGTTTCTGTGAGAAAAGAACTCTTCCAGAAAAGATATTCTGTTTATATAATAATGGCACACGAGATTCCCCAAGTCACTGCTTGCACACACCATGCACATGTAGAAGGTTAACCAGAACGAGGAGCAGATATTTAAATTTATGAAGCTTGACAGCTTCTTCCACATTAGTAAGCAGCCTCTGTCTTCACATCACACCCTTCTCCTCCCACTCTCAGAACAACATCCCACTTCTCTAAGCAGCACTGCTGCTAGGAGAGGTAGCTGGGAAAACTGAAGTAAGAAATGTCTCCCAGCTGAGATTCTCATTTTCATTTTCCCAGTTGCTTTTCTTATTTATTTTGCACATCAGAAGCCCAGCTCCCCTAAGACCTTGTTCACTGCTCTCTGCAACAATATCTCAGAACCAAAAATCCCTTGACTGCAGCTTTTTCTCCTGTCATGTCCCCAGTCGGGTTTTCCAGCAGCCCAGTGCCCCAATAATTCCTCTGCAGTATCCCCAGCTGTAACAGAGCAGCTGAGTGTGGTGTGGGTACAGACTGGAATACAAATATCAGGTACCACTGAAAACACATTATAAAATGTACCCACACAGAATAAAGGGGATGAGAATACATAATGAAACCCTGGGAAAAAATTCCTAAAGCAATATTAAGATTTCTGTCTTATTTTATGGATGAGGGTCTGGTACAGACCCTGGCATGCTCCATAAGTTTTGACTATTATAAAATAAAAACAAAAAACTTCTCAGTAATTTCAACATGGTAGCAATCTGCTTCACCTGTTACTCTCACTAAAAGTAATTTAATGTCATGTCAGATACCAATATATCCAATTGTGTGCAAAATTGCAAATACATTTAAAGTCCTGGCACTAGGTTGAGTGGGAATTCAGTATTTTAAGTGTCAATATAAATGTACACAGGTAAGCAAAGGGAGAATACAAAAGCCTCTCCCACACAGGCTAAAACTATGTGTGAGTGCTTAAAGAGGTTTACCAGCTTTTTATTTTTTTTGTTCCTTACTGCTGTTAGATTTGAAAAAAGCAGTCACTCACGCTTTACTTCTTGTTGTCTGTGAACGTTTGAATTCAGCCAAACAGAATACACTGTGCAGTGACTGTTAGCATATGTTTAATAAACTATACCAAAAGCTTAGGTTGAGAAAACTTTAAAGTTTATAATCAGTAGTAAAAGTGCAGAAATATGGAATTAAAACCATTTCTCCATTTGAACTACAATGTCTGATTCCTTTTACCTGAAGGTCCTAATCCTGCAACCTGTGATGACAGCAAAAACATCTTTCTTGGAAAATGTCCCTTTGGACTTAGTGCTGAAGTGCATTATTTAGATAAAATTCCCATTGTGCTGACCTGAATACATGGATTTTCTCCCAGGAAAAAAACAATGCTTAATATTAGAATTATAGAATACTTCAATATACTTCAGTATTTGTAAAAATACCTTAAAATATGCCCTTACACTCCTTAACTTTACATAGATTATTGTATGCCCTAAATAACAGGCGAAGTACTTTGCTTTAATATAAGCAGTTATAATGAAACGTGAGCTACCAGGCTTCACTCGAAGTCATGGCTAATAAAACTACCTGTGCATCTGAGTTCTCAACAAACAAAGGAAGTGAGGAAGGAAATAATATGATGCATGTTACACAGACAAGAAACTGAGGCTTGGAGTAATAAGGACTCTCCAAACACCCTAGAGCTCACCCCTAACACCAGAACCCTTGGGCTCCAAGTCTCTCTCTAAGGCTCAGAGATCTTTAATTTCCCTCATTTAATCACTATATTAATTAGTAATTAGATTTGGCAAAAGCAGTCACTGTTTAGTGAAGTGACAGAGTAACTCTAATACCATCAAATTAAAATATTACAGGAAATTACTCATCTCTCTATTCCCATGGAACTGCAAAATTAACTTCTGCTCCCATCAGTGTACACTGAGTGAGAACACAACAGCCTCTGTGGGTCACAACAGAAGTTCATTTAGTCTTATCTCCCCTACAACAGCAGCAAAAGCATTAAAATGGAGTAAATGTGGAATGATGCTTCCCCTGAACAATTTCCCTCAACTTCCAGCAATCCATAGTTCAGGGAGTTTAATGCTGAATATCTTGCAATAGGCAGCTTTAACTGTGTTGAGTGGTGACACTGATTATACGGTATGGAAAAAGGACTGTAAACTCACTGTGGCTTTAAAAAGGCATCAAAGCCAACTCCAAGAATGTAGTAGAACATTTCCCCTTTTTTGCCTCTTACAGTTTGCTTTTTACAGATTTATTCTTCATATAATAATAGGAAAATCCAAAGCTAAAAGGTGCTATTAGTACTGAAAGGCTTTATCACCAAGTTGTGCACCTGTTTTAGAAAGCATATGTTTTTGTGCTATTAAAGGTGTGCTACAAATACTGAATAGATGGAATAGACAATTTTGTAGCTTATAGTGAAAATAGATTTTGTGAATACTCTAATAACAGAGTAAAAATGTAAGGTATGACCACTGTTTACAGAAAAACTGAGTTGATTTCAGCAAGGAATGGAAAGGAGGTCTAATGGCAAGAGAAAGGAGGAGGTGTGACAACAGACAAGAGGATGAAACTTCTGAAAATGAGTCAAAGAATTTCAGCATAAACAGTATTTAATAATAAGTAATTAACCATATATTATGGCCACAATAACAGAATAACTAAACATGATGTGATATTCTTTAATCCCATTATGTATTGACCAGATTTTTATATTGACTCAGAAACACAAGCTTTGCATGACACACGATAAGATATGACTGCACATTTCAGAAAGATAAACAACAAACAGCTGCAGGTTAAAATTGCAAATTACATGAATATTAGAAGCATATAGCCATCTCATCTAAATGATTACTAGCATTGAGACACTGATGGTTAATCTTACAGGTCATTCCTTAAAGCTCTGCCTCAAACCACCAAAGAGATCTGAAGAAACAGAATGTCAAACCTGTGTTTGAGTTCTGCTTTGAATTGCTAATAACGTTTTTGCAGCATAAGAAACCAGTAAATTAGGATTCTCCAGAATAGTAATTATACTCTTCCAAGTCTTCCCAAACAGTCATTCACCACAATAGCATTTGAACCTGAGCAACCCAGAGCCAGCTCTGATCCTGCCACTGCTGACCTCTCTCATCTCATTGTTCTGGTTCTACACATCTGCTGCACCCACCTGCTGCTGTTTGTACGCAGATTATAAAGTCTCTGGGACAGGGATCCTGTCTTTGTTCTATGTTTGTGCAACATCTGCCACCTAGTAACTGACTACAAACTGAATTACTTCTCAGTGAATAGAAAAAAATAGACATTATTGTCTAAAGAGAAGTGAAGTTTCTTTCCTACTTTTTTTTTCATGATCAAACACATTCTATAAAATGTTTTTCAGGTAGATGCATTAATCATTTCATGTTCCCAGCCACCATGAGGCAATTCAGGAGGCCATTGTTTCACATACTAAGATTCCTCAAATTACTATAATTATTTTGCACTGCAACTCTTAGGATTCAAAGAGCTTATAATGAAAAATAGCATGAACTGGAGTACCATTTTAACATGAAAAGGGTTCTTGCAGCAAAATTAGATGAATATTGGCTGGAGTTTCAAACTTTGTCATGCATTACAAATTATGAAAATAAAAATATTTCTCTCTGCACTTGGAACTCCTGAAAATAAAACCAATTTCATGTATGTAATAAAGGACATTTGGAAGTCAAAGCATCCAAACTCGGGCAAATTTTGCTTGCTTCTGTAACAGTCCATCAGATCCTCCACTGCCGTGTGTTTACTTTGGTATTAAATTTTCCAGAAAGTCCCTGATAGGATGAGTATTGCTTATATTATATTCCATATACCCTCTCAGGAAGCAATGCCTTCAGCGTGTGCAAGATACACTTACATACCAAGGTAACAAATGAAGGATATTTGCATACGTAAGTAAGAATTTCCTCCGGTGTAAGGCAAGGTTTAGGCTGCATGCCTTGCTTGCCATAAGTAGATTCTTCATATATGTATATAGCTTCTATTCTCTGTTCTCCTACTCTCTGCTATTTATTGGCATCTTGCTTTGTCCGTTACCATAAAATACTAAATAGAACCAAAGTGCTATTTTTCAAGCTTGGCTTGCCTTTCAAAACTCGTTATTTTTACATTAGAACAGAGTGAAAGACAAGAAAAAGTCATTATGCAGAAACCAAGTGAGTCACATGTCTCTGTTTCAGCACATTGTGGATTTTCCCCAAAGAGCTCAGTGCCTTCATAACTTGATATCATGTTTCTTTCTCCACTTCCTTTCCAGAAAAGTCCTTCTGACGTAATGTTGTCTTTAAAAAACACCTGGTCTGAGAGGAGATGTGGTGGCCTACTTAGGCTGATGTAGGATTACTAGGAAAACAGCACACAGAAACCATAAAACAAACGGTGAATCATGGTAATTTTCATTGGTTTGATTATTGCTAAGTTTCATGGGAAATATAGTCAGATCCTTTTTTCACAGCTAAAGTGAAAAAAATTACTTAGAACCTCTCACCAATAAGAACAGAGCATCACTTTAAGCTTTTTACATCTTATCTAACATATCTTTTCTTGTTTTATTGATTATCTGCATAAGCTAAGACCATGAAGAAAGTGAAAGAGTTTACTAAGGAAACTGTTGCTCTCCACACACCTGTCTTGGTAGTCATAAACAAAGAGGTCATCACACCTCAAAATGTCACCCCAGGTGAAGTCTGAGTTAGTAGTTCCATTCTTCCAAGGAAAAACATAATAAATATTCCTTAAATACTTCCATATTCCAGAAAATAAACAGTTTAACAAGAGATAAACAAACATTTGATGCATTTTTCATAAAGGAAACATACTCCACCTTTGTCTTCTTCAGTGGACCAGTAATTCCTTCATTTAACTTCACAAGCCCTTCTAAACAAGTGTGGCCTGGGTATTAGACTGGCTACTTCAAACTGGAAAAGACAGACAGACTTCCCTGCAAAGAATATGTTGTCAGACATTTCCTTGCTTTCATATTTCAGGGAACCCAGACTCTGAAGATCTCAGTTGAGACAGAATGTCAGAGGAAGGAGGTGGCTTCTTCAGTGGTCTTAAGGCACCCTGGCACAGAAAAATGCTTTTTCTAACACTGTTTAGATCTTCTAACAGGTACTGCTGAATCAGTTTTACCATGTCCACTCTTTATCTTTAAGATGCATAAGGATGCCTTTGAAGAGATTTATTCCTTAAGGCACAAAATGGATGTAGCTCCCATGAAAAGCAATAATACCCTTCCATCAAAGACAGGAATACAGCCACCCTATATTCTCCAAACTACATCTTACCTGCCTCACGCTGAGGTGTATCTATATTTGTGGGGAAAAAAGTCTCTCTGCAGCTAGAGAAATTTCTTTATGGAAAAGAGTAAACCTGAAGTGATTTCATACCTCATGGACACAGAATGACACAGTACTATGGAGACTGCATTTTTTGTTGGGGGTTTCATATGAACGCATCTCCACATCTGTAAGTTTGGTAGGTAATGCCTTGGCTGTGATGGATCCCAGCACTTTACATCCCACAAGTTTGCAATGACCCTATAAAATTACTTTCCATCCATTTGAGGTTCCTGTGGCAAGAAATATCTCTGACAAATAACCAGGACCCGGCAGCAGGTCTCATAATGTAGTGCCAGGCTTAAAATGCTGCAGTTATCAGTCAGTCCCACCACAGAGCAAGTCATGCATAGCAAAGAGCTGCTTTATTAGCTTGAAGGAATATGCAGAATGAATAAAATGATAGAATGCAATGAGCAGAAGCCAGAGCTGAAGCAAAATTCCCATCATGGCCCAGATAATGTGTGCCTTTCACAATCCTGCTAGAGATCCAGCCTGACCAGTACATGTTAGTCAACAGCACAAGCTTGAGACACAACAATTAGGAAACCATTCAAGCTCAAAACTGAATTTTGTCCTCTTTCTTGGAGTGAAAAAAGGAAATAGTCAAGGAAGAAATTGATGCATTTCCCTGAAAACTGCAAATCGTGATAAAAACAAGATAAATAAAGAACTTTTCTGAGGCAATTTTTCATACAAACACCGTGACCCTTGTCCTTTTCCAAAATAGACCAAAGCACTTCTCCTGACAATACCAGCCAAGTACAGGCCTTTTCCTTATTCAAAAGGCATAAAATGGTTATTAAGAAAATGAAAGGAATGCAATCTTTAGGGTTATAATATGGAATGACTAGAGGCCAGGGGCCTCCTCCACTAACAACAATGAACAGCTGCAATTCACTGTTGGGCTACTTTGTGTAAACCAGACAGCTTAATAAAATGCATTATTATGGAGTGCTAAGCATTTATGAGGTGACCTGCCTCTACAGAAAGTCCTGGGGCTTACTATGTCTTTCTAGCACTTTGCCATAAGCTTCAATAACCCTGTTAAAGGAATTGTAGAGATGATTGAAAATGCTAGATGTTGGGAGGGTTTTGTCAAAATTCTCTCTTGTTTGTTGCAAGAAAAACAAACAAAAGTATTCAAATAGCTGCACAAGTTACAAAAAAAAGGAAAAGAAAAAGAAAAAAACTTGAAGTTCTGTCTCATTTTATATAGCAACGGATGCAGCAGTGTCAAGTGTCAACACACCTGAAGCCCTAGGCTCTGTGAGTGTGGAACTAATACCACTGCAGCAGTAAAGAGGCAGGGAGAAATCTTTCAAGCCAAAACTGGGGTCATCACAGAAGGGGTGTTAACAGCAAATAGGAAATGCATCAGAACTAAGGGCAGAGCATTGGAACATTACCCACAACATTTGATGAATTTTTTTTTCTTCTTTGCTGGCAGAAAAAAATTAGCTATATAATAGATCTGATTGCTTTGAAATTGATGGCAACTACTAGCCCAACTCTTTGTTTCCCTCACCAGTCATTCCAACACCCTGAAACCTGCACTGCTCAATCCTTTCCTCTTGCTGTTCCCTCAGAGGTGCCAGCCTCAGTCTCACTGATACCCTGCTCTAACTCAGTGTCACCAACTGATGAGTGTCACACAAGTGACACCACCAGAGAGCTCAAGAGAGCGCTCACTGCTGAGGGCTCACTCAACAACTGTCTGCCATTAGAAGTGCTGGCTGAGGAACATACCCACCCTCTCAGGAAGCAATGCCAAAGAAACAGCACTGAACTATAAAAGGATTCTGTACTGACACTGAGTCTCTTCATGCAGAAAGGTGCATTGGAAGTTTTGTGGGCCATACTCTGCAGATAGATTAAAAACAGCATTTAACAGGCAAAATCAATATTTTCAAGTGTAGGCTATAAAGCTGAGCATCTCCATTTGCACTGAGATTTTGAAAGAAATAGGCTAAATTTCTGAAGTGCTGACAGCCATCTGCTCTTATTGGCCTTAGTAGTTAAGGAAAATAAACTGTTTAATTAGATGCTTTGACATGGACCTGATTGGCTAACTTTTGACAGTAGAAGTTTAAAAAAAAAGCATCTCAAGTAGAATGATCTCACACCTAAAGAAAATATTCCTTCCACTCACCATTTGGCCTTCTCCGTGTCCTTCATTCAGCTCCAGAGTAACTATGAAACACAACTGCCATTTTTTCCCTTCTAATTCTATAATGTCAATAAAAGTTTTCATGTTAAAATGACAAAAGTTTTTTCCCTTCAGGAAAGAAGCAACACCAAAATACAAAATTTTACAGTGCTCCGTGCTAGAACTATCTGCATCATGGACTGAAATCTATGCAAGCAAAATAACACCTCAGCATGTTTTTCCAGGCACGTCTCTATCCCAAAATGAAGGGCAATGTGGAGATATCTAAGCTAGCAGAAGCACTGGTTGGGACATATATATTGTGCAGTGAAGCATCATAAAGCCTTGTATTACTCTACTGCACCCAGGCTAAGCTCTGCCATCAGTCCACGTTTCCTGCCTCTGATACTGTCTCATTCTGCTGTGGCCACACCAATTATATTATGCTTTATTGCTGTGAATACATGTCTGATTCTTCTGGAAGAAACTAGCTCAGACTTGCAAAGAAACAAGTAAAATAAGAATGAAACTCAAAGTGTAAGAAAAAGGGCAGTTTTAAACATGCAGTGTTGTTCTTAACACCTAGTGTAGAAGTGTGCTTTTTATGTGCACACAGCACACACAGGTAAGAATCATGGGGGTTTGGGGGTGGTTCGGGTTTTTTTTAAAGCTACTACAGTTCTGAAAGAGCTTGAGCTGAGATCTGAAGCTGCTGCCTGGAAAGGTCAGTCTGAACATCTAGTCAGCTGTGCCACAAAATACAGATACACCACCTTTTAAATTGTATTTGCCAAATATTTGTAGCCCTAGTCTCCACCAACACCTCTACAAGCTGCCTCGGCAGTAACAGCTAATAGGGTGACGAAGATGTGTGGCAATCTGTGAACTTAATAAAATGCATTTACATGGTCTTGTGTGATAAGCTGTTTCTATGTTAGAAACCACTAAAATCTGAGGTATATCTATCATTTCCTGTCACCTTTTGGCTCAAAAGCTTGGGTTCCTTTCCAAAGGAGAGGAGTGCTGGCTGGGAGATGTGACAATGTCTGACAGGATTTAGAAAGGGACATGAGAAACAAGACAGAGCAGGGCACAGGAGAGTTCATCGGCCCTCCAACTCATACAGCCATTCCATTGCTTGGCTGGGAATAAGTCAAAATCTCCCCTAGCTGGCAGATTTCAGTCAAGAAATGAGATTAGTACCTATGTGGATCAAGACGAAGAATATTTTAAAGAAGTTCTGATAATGTCAAAAGATAATAATTTTAACTCAAAATATCTTCAGTTACTCATGGAAAGAAAGCATATTATAGAACGACATACCTTTGTGCTTGAATAAATTGTTAATTTAGTGAGTGGTACCAGCATACCTAGCTTTTCAACAGCATTATTTACCAGTGAATCACAAAGTGATTAACAAGATGATAATTTTTTGATCTTTATTGTTTGTTTTGCCCTTGAGAATACAGATCACAAAGAGGCATAATGTATTATTACCTTTGGATACATTTTAGGCACATGACAGCTCAGAAGGAGATGGTTCTCTTTATAAAAGAGCATTTCTTTTTTCTCATCCTTCAGTTGCCTAACTAAGCTCACTAAATATTTCCTTGAATAATTCCAATTACACAACTGCCAAGAAGGGAGAAAATGAGAAAAGAGGACTGTACTGATTTTGTCAGGGGTACAGTTGATTTTCCTTAGAGTAGTTGGCATGGTGCTGTGTTTTGGATCTGTCACCAAAACAATGTTGTACAAATTGAAAGCTAAGGAATCTTATATTTTTCTCTACAAAATTTCAGGACATCTGATACTGAAAAAATTAGTTTCTAATGCTTTTTCTCAATGAATTGGTGTGGCAGCCAAAAGGAGCATTTCTGTATTATTACAGCTCTGCAGCTAGGAGCTGTATCCTTGCCTCTTCAAAGTTTGCCTTCCCAGGTTTTATAGAGTGATTCAATGCAAGAATCCAGGTTAAGGTTATACAATGCTCTGTCCATAGAAAATTCTATGTGTCTAAAGAGCTTTAAATTCTTTCGTACCAGCTGTACTCTTTCCGAATTTCTGTCACCCTTTTGATCCTCAATTTGTTGCTCTAAACGATGCTTTGCTGTGCCTCTCTTCAGTGGGGAATATCAGAGAATCCACTCCTTGGTCTTGTTTCCATTCCCTTTCAAGCATGGCATGTCTGTAGGTTTTTTCCATAGGAAAAAGTGTAAAGCAATTTTATTCCAGAGTTGGTTCCATTTGCTTTTGTGAAAGCTGATTTTTTTTTTCTTTTTTAACCTTTCTGATCACCCAGCATACCCACTTATTCCAAAGGCTCACGTTTAGTGAAGCATAAGATTACAGACAAACAGTTTCCAAATCTCTACTCCCTAAACCTGCAGCAAGAAGTTCACTCTGGACTGGAAAACACCTCACCGATATCGTTGCCATGGCAAAGCCTAATACGAGTTTAGAGACTGGGCATGCAGCCAAGAAGAAAATGAGGAGAGCTGACACATGACATTTCCCCCTTTGTTTTTTTTTCATATAATTTGCTTTCTGCAGCTCTTCTCAAGAGCACAAGAAATGTTTCAGCTTCAATTATCTCCACAGGAGCTTCATTTCCCCCTCTCTTCCTTTTTTTGCACTAAGACAACAGTCAAAGCTATTGTGACTTTTTGTGATTTCTTTTTTTCCTTCAATTCTCGAAGAATTACATTTGTTCTTTGCAAATAATTCCTACAAAGATTGTTAGCATATATCTTCTTTATTAAAAGAAACTAGATTTGAAGATGGGAACATAAATCTAATGGCTTCTCTTCAACTACAGTTTAGTGTGATAGCCAATAAGGACAACATTTTCAGGGAAAAAAGAAAGAACCAGTCTGTTGTAAAACACAGGGGTTTTTTGTTTATCATTCTAAACTGAGCTTACAAACCCCATCAGTTATTGTATCACTGTTTAAGTCCGTACAACAGAGAGCAAATTGAACTTGGTGTCCGGCAAATATAACCTGGTCATATATCTTTATTACTCCAAAACAAGCAATTCCAGAAGACTTCTTTCAAATATACTGAGGTTTTTATTTTATTCAGATTCCAAAATGAAATTTAGAGTGTCTTTTACAGCAAGGAAACTTTGTCTCCCAATTGATTTTAAGAAATCCATTACAAAATGAATAACTTCATGGCAAAAAAAAAGGTTTAAGCTGTTCCACTCCATTCTGTACGCCTAGTTAGGGGCCTAGATTTCTAAGCTCTCTCATAAGATATAGGCTATCAGACATGCCTCTTAGCAGGATATGTAGCAAACAAGTAAACCCTTGGTGAAATATTCTAAAACTCAGAAATACTTTAAATTCATACCCTCAATGAAAGAGAATTGTGAGGAAGGAAAGTAATCAGCAGGCCAGTGCATAGTAATGAACTTGCACAGCAGGTATAAGGTAGACAATGTTTTGAAACTATGAGAGCTATCAACAGGAAAATTAAAATAGGAGGAAATAAAATTCAAGCATAAAGTACTTATTCATGATCTTGAGCTTATACACAAGGGCTGGCAGTCACTATCCTTAATTTCAAGGACAGCCATTCTTCCTGTCACATGGAAGAAATCTCTTATTGGCAAAAGGTCCTGTAGGGATGCTATGAGGAGTAACTGCCACAGGCAGGCATTTCTGACTAGATCAGAAATTTTTTAATATGAATAGTGACAGTGTTCAGCTGAAATGACTGAATGTGGACTAGGTTGAAAAAAGCACCCTATAATCTGATGGCTATATGGACATAATGAAAACACTGCATGGCAGTACAGGAGGGTTTACAACTGCTGCAATCTCTTCAGCCATCTGTCCAGAAAAAGGTCAATTTAATTAACAGTTTAAAGACACACACTGACATGGAAAAGTAGAGACCAGACTTCACATAAAAGAAGATAACCTAAATCAAGAAAATAAATACTTTGATTCCAGAGATAACACCATCAATTTCTTCCAGAAACAGATATCTATTTCCACAGAAAATGCTGTAAAGAAATGTTACTCTAACCCTTAAACAGATGTTTCAGCCATATTAAAACACCAAGGCTGTCAAGTTTTAAGACCTGGTTCTGGGATATTAGATCATATTACGAAGCTTACAGTTACACACAGAAAGCCACATTTGATCAGACAACAAAGCCCATTCAAGAAGCAACTCTAAAAAGTCAACTCTTCCACCCTTTGAGCCCCTTTTCTAAATTGCCAGCTTGAAAACATTATTTGTTTTTTTAGTATATGATTACACTGCAAAGAGTTGGGAAAGTACAAAGAAGGTGATCACAAGAAATGCTAAAAAAATAGACAGCATTTAAAGGACACAATTCTAACAAATAGGAATGGCTAGAGGCCAAGAAAAGGCAATTGTTTGGGTGATGAACACATGTAGCTGAATCTGCAAGGAAATACCAGAGGTTTCCAAAGCAGCAATGGTCTATGAAGAGCTGCTCAGACTCATGGTTTCAATACCCCTGCTCTTGTATCTGTAGTAAATTTCTGCTCCCAAACACCTGGCAGGTATTTTGCCATGCCCAGATCTTAGGGTGCATTTATAGAAAACCTGCTAGTGGCCTCCTGCATGTGGCTTTCAAGCACAGCACATGACATCAAGGGCAGCAGCACCTGAGGACTGCTACTGCTTTGAAAATCCCAGCAACATCACTGTGTCTATGCTGGAAACATCCAAACTGGATGGCCACAGACATCTAGAAATTTGAAGCCTAGCTCTGCCATCCCAAAATCTACCAAGCAGAAAGAGTAGTCAGAGCCAGGAAAAATGGCAGCCTTAACTTAAATGAAAATGCACGTACTAGACTTTATTTTCATATTAGCAGTTGCCAAAGGGATGTTTCCTGGGATCTTTTAAGCTTAAATCTCATGATCTTAAAAACAGTGTGGGACCAACCACACAGCTTGCAGCCACACACTCAGAACAAGCATTACTCTGACTTGCACTGCTGGGGATCCAAGATCCACGCCCTCAGGAACAAATGGGTGTCACCAACCCAGCAAACCACTCAGGGTGCAGCAAAGAAGTGAATCTTGCTCCTTTTTCTCTTTTGGAAACATTCCATCTATCACAAATCCAGAAAGGCAGCAGCTTAAATAGGAGCAATTCTGAAAGTTCTGATGAGCACACGTGGGAGCAAGTTCCAGACAAAGAAAAACTTTCACTACTGAGTGATTCTAAGAACTAATACCCAAGCTTTTTCTTTTTAAAAAAATTCTAAACCTGTTGAAAATATTAGGCTCCTAAATTTAATCCTTACTTGGTAGAAATCTATATAGCTTTACTGAACTTAGCACAAGTACACTGACTTTGGCCAAAGATCTAAATGCAACTTGGACACAAGTAAGTTCTGTGAAATTTCATAGGAGTTAGGCACACAGAATTCTACACAGTTCATTTATAAACCCCTAGAGATGGCGAATGACTAAGAATCTTTACATAGGACTTTTGATCTATCCTTAGGGAGAAAAAGTTCTCAAATGCGCTATTGTCATGCTGCAAAAGAAAGAAAAACTAAACTCAGTCTTTCTTCATGAAAAGGTTTCAGCAACCCCATGAGGCAAATAGAAATATGCTAAATTCTTATTGAGTGAAAAATATATGGGTCTCCATAACCTACAGCTGTTAATGATAATGAAATATCTGCCAGCTGCTATAATCAAAGAAACAGTACTCAACCAGTTAAAATACCGCAGTTGAAGAATGACTGCCTGCCAAAGCACATTTAACTTCAGGTAGCATCTCTGCAATTGACAAAATAGACATCCATCCCAAAGAAAATCCTCAAATTATCATTTTCTCACTTAGTGGATTTATGTAATTTAACATGCAGTCATTTTCTCATTAAGACCTAAATATAAAGTACTTGAACAAGTGATTGCTGCATTCAAACCATTACAGAGCAGTTCTTTCGTGGTGTTCCTGCCTGTGGTATCCAGAACATGTAATGATTTACTTTTAAAAGCCAACAAGCTGTAGGAGTCAGGCATCCTCAAGCTGCTCCACACATCCAGCTGCTGTGGGAAGCAGCCACTGGGGGTGGACAGGTCAGACATTAAAGCCAGTCAGCTTTTCTGCAGCCTCCTCCCCTGCAAGCAAGGTCACCCCACTGCAGATAGCCCATCTGAGCCTTTTTAAACCTTGACCTGCAATCCTTTAGACCTTCTCTTGATCTCTCAGAATTCTGGTTTATCAGACTACCCTGGAACAATGACAATGACCCCCACAACTGCACACGCCCTGAGCCAAGGACACGGTCACTGCTGAGTGGCCTTGCAGCCTTCCCCAGGGCAGCTGGAAACAGCTGTATGGGCAATAAGCACACACTTCCACAGCTGCAGGAAGGGAACAGTGATTGTCAAAGCCTGCTGATTAGCTAACACCAGGTAACCAGTGATAATGTTTACTGCAAAAAAAAAACCAAACAAATCCATTTTAAGAAAGGAGGGTTTTGCCTTACAGAAATGGTAACACATTAAAAAACTGGATTAACAGAGGTAGTAGATTCTCTCATGTAAATGGATCTTAAACACATCTTAGACAGTAAAAAAGAAATCAGAGACAGTCAAGATTTTTTAACTTACAGTTCATAGGCGCCACATGATTTGCTTGCTAAGTATCAAAGTGCCACAGGAATAACCATCTCTAAACACCTCCTTGCACATCCAACCTCAAAACTGCCCTTCTCTAAGTCACAAAATAGTATAGCTTTCAGTGAAAACTAGCAGAAAGCTGATAGCCAAATCTCTTTAAATACAAGTGTATTCTTAATTTTCCTTTGCTCCAGTAAAGCGTGACAGACACAGGCTGGATCATGTCTTGTGAAAATCCAAACACTCCCTGAATTCTTAAAGAGCTTCCAGGCATGCCCAGATGTTTCTGGTACACTGTGAACAAAGTCTGAGTTACAACACAAAATGAAGATGCTCTTAGGAATACCATTTCTATTTCTTTGAAGGCATAAGAAACGATGCCACATATATCCAGCCATAGTTTCTAATTATGTCATTGCAAAACTGATTTTGAGGGGGTTCCTAAACAATATATCTTTAATATATTTCATCAAAATTATGGATATTCACCTGCCAGAGCAACCTAGGTGACATTGGGGTTTGGGGTAGAAGAGGGCAGGACAACAGAACACTGTTAAAAGCAGAACTTTCAAATACCAAGGCACTAAAAAGCAGAACCTTCAAAAGGCATTTAGTAGTCCAATCCTACCCCAGTTAGCTGAGCAATCATAATGAAAACAAACTGAGCCAGGCACTCTGAGTTCTTGCACACAGTTATCTAAAATTACCTGTTAAAAAACCTATTCATTAGTGACCACTGTGTTACAAGATGGTGTTCAGAGGCTGGGACTGGCTGGCAAACAGTACATTAACTAAAAACGCATTCCTAATTAGAATTCATTTGTACAGCTCTATTCTCTAATACATAACAAACCTCATGTTGAAAAGCTTTCTTCCCCTCATTGACAGCAAAATGAGATATGGTATTTCAGTGCTGTTCTCAATAGGCAGTCATAATAAATATGTACTGAATAAATTACATACTCTTTCACATGTAAAGGCTATTAGTGAACCAAACATTGAGACACCTCTTGACATCAGTAACTAGGAACACAGCCACACTCTTCAGCTTTCCTTTTACTTCCCATTTCTTTTTGACCTGTTTAGCATTTGTGAAAGCACCCTAAAACTTTCAACAAGAGTTTCCAAACTGTTCAATGATATAGAATTAGATAGAGTAGAATGCTATATTATTCAGATCTTTTTATCCTTTTAAGTAAAAGGTATGACTTCACAGCACAAGAACAGTTTATGCTTGAGGTGGGGTCAGAGAGAACCTACCCAACAAAGGTGTTTGCAAGTTATGGGAAATGCCAGGAATGTTTTGAAGAGCATGTAAAGGGTGTTGGAAATTGGAAAGTTGCTTGTGCTTGGGGTTTTCATGTTCGGGTTTTTTTTCTTTCCCCACAAAATTATTTCAATGACAAAAAAGTCCCTGCTATTGAGAATGAGAAACGAAGAAGTCAATAGTCACACAGTCAAAGCAACAAAAATCTTCAGATTTAGAGTATTAGTGGCCTTGGAAAGAGCCAACCCACAGGTGAGAGCAGCTCCCCATTGACTCTGCAATGAACAAATCATTAAGCTACTGTTATTGGTTTTTCCCTGAACTTACTCAAGGCACTGCTCATTTTTTAATCTTTCGTTTAGAAAGCAAGAGCTGCCTATACCAGGGACTTTGTTTCTTCACAGAAATCAGTCTCTACATAGAAGCTCCACAGAAGAACTTTTTTTAAAGCATTTCACAAACAAGGTCTCCATACAAAATGCTTACTTCTCCTTGTGTGAACAATCCAAACAAGCATAACATCCTCTCTGAGAAAGGCTGAAGAAACCTGCATGCCTTCCCTCATTTGCAAATTATGCAAGCACCAACACAATCCCCCTTGGGACTACTCCAACAACAGCATGTTATGTTGAAGCTGCATCAAAAGCCAGAATACATCTCTTCTTCAAATCATGCAGCACACATTCTGCAAGCTGTGCCCAATTGCAGAAATACAGAAAAGCAAGGGGCACTTTCTAGTGTCACAGCTGACTTAACTATGATTCAAAGAGCTCACTGAGGTCAAACGGGAGAGAAGAATTGACATAAATCCCAATATAATTCCACTGAGTTATGTGTGAACACAGTTCTTCAGGCAGATTATCTGACACAACACTGCCTCTCAAGCTCCTCTAGGAGTAAACGAAATTCCCTGCTTATACAATTACCATGAACTATCAGGTGTGATGGTTTGGACCCACATCTGCTAGCACCACATAGTGCTCCACATCCCACTACAAGTGACTCAGAGTGCAGAGGACACCTCTAGGCTGGCTGCTGCTCCATAGCCACAGCAGCAGGCAGGAGAAACCCATTTGCAATTGTTTATAACCTCAGTCATCACCACGGCACTGCAGCACTCCCACGTTCAGCTGGAGTCAGGCTGAAACAGTCTTCTTGATCCCACAGGGGTGGAAAAAGCAGCCTTTCAGAAAAATAACATAACAGGAGCCCATACCAAGCTACTGCTAATGGAGTGGCTGAAAAAGGTCACAGAAAGGTCCTCCAGATCAAAGAACAGAATGACACTTGTGAGACAGCCAAGAACAAATCAAAACAAGACAGGCAGACTTCTGGCAAGGATGAAGCTGCTGGTCAATATTAGAGGGCACAGGTAGAACCCTCTCCCAGATGAGAGCCCCAATACACAGGTCAATGAGGACAGAGTCACAAACTGATGGGGGTGGGGAGGAAGACTTCAACTACACTCCAGTTCTCAAGTGAACACAGGAGACAGAGGCAGTCTAAAAACCAGGAAACATTGGTTTGTGCATCCCAGGACAGGTTCCACTGCACATAGGGGCTGGGGAGGAGCATTTCATAGCACTGCACCCTTCCACAGTATGAATCACATGCCATAGCACTTTATCCCAACATTTTAATAAGCATATTTCATAGCATTCTAACAGGATATTTCACGTTGCACGACATATTAATAGGCACTAGCAATTATTTTGGGAGAATGTGATATAACAGTGATTGGCACTCACATGAGTATTCACAAAAAGAGAGAGGTAATAATGTGGTAAGAACAAGAGGCAGATATTTAGCCCCCTTCTGTTCAAACCATTTCTTGTGGAACTGTATTTTACCATATTTCCCCAAGACATATAATAGAATTTTAATAAATGGTTTTCTATAATGGTGATAACATTGCAAAGCAGAACTGCCCTGCCACCTGCTCTAGACTAGACTGCTGTGCTTTTTCTGAACCTCAGGGGAACTAGTCTGGCAAACTATTTTGTTCAATATCTTTTGTGCTCTTTTTTACTTCTAAACAACCAACCTTCTGATTTCCTTAATACATAAAAATATTCGTAAATTCTTCAAAATGAGGACCTACACTGTTGCCAACCTTGCAAACTGAGCCCTTCCTACAGCTCCCCTCACACTTAGCAAGCTCTCCCCCCAGCCCTGCTGCCCTTCTCAGTGCCAGGCTCTCCTGAACAGCCACACACAAGCATATGGATGCACACCATATAAAGACACAAGGGGTAAATCTCATTTCAAATGCAAGCTGTGAGAGAAGAAGTATTAAGAAACAAAATCTTTAGTCTCAACACTGGAAAAAGTCCAAAGGGGTGGTAGTTCAAATAAAAGATTTTTTTCTTCATCTGTGCTGGAAATTGGAAAGAATAACAGCCATCTGCTACTTTCAGTTCTCTTGTAGACACTGCATTGAATTATGCAATGTTTTCCCTTTCAGAGCTTCAAAAACTGTGCAGGGATCTGCAGGGGAAGCTGAGAGAAGGGGGGGGTGGGGGGTGGAAATGAGGCTGAAGATGGCCCCAAAGTCTGAGGCCCAGACAGCTCAGCAAGGAAGCTTGGACCTGCCAGGAAGGCGGTGAAGTGGCACAGCAGGAGCCCAGCAGAGCCACAGAGCCAACAGCCTGACTGCTCAACTGCTCGCCACAGAGAGCCTTCCTCTGAGCCAAACTCGGGGGGAAGTAACAGCAAGGAGGAGCTCAGTAACAAAAAGACCACTTGGCTTGAGACCATGCTCTGGGCAGAGGGGTTCTGCTCCTCCAAGAGCAAAAGCCCCTCAGCTCTGGGAGCAGCAGCTGGCCCCAGTGAGCTCCTGCCTCCCGCCAGCCCCTGGCACTGCCCAGAGCCCCACACTGGTGCTCTCTGCCACAGCTGTGCCACATCCCTGCAGCAGGCCAAGCTGAAAGCAGCTTGCACAGTGGAAACCTTTTCCTGCAGCTTTTTATTTTTGTCCAAGCACTGGCATATTCCTGTACTGAGTACCTAAATGTGAACTCCCTTACTATTTATTTCCAGCTTCCATAATTTTAACTGTTGTTGATTTGACTCAAACATTCGGGCCTTTGCCCCAAAACAATCATAAAACTTGTAATAATTCCATTCAGTTAAGCTAAAGGACAAATACTAATAACTTTAGTGTATTTGTATAGGCACGTATATATGTACCTATACTTATGAAAAGGTGCCAATGTTTCATTCAAGTTTCACAATAATCAGCAAAGATGCTTTACTAGTTAGTCCAATTATGCCTTGAACCCAAATTCTACTTACCCTTGTTCCTCTGGTATTTATTGATATTCTGCACACTGACCCTTTCCTAAACTTTAACCTTTCCTTGAAAGTACTAGTAGCTCTTATTTCAACCCAGTTATCTCCATCTCAGCCATGGGCAAAGACAGCTTGCTTCACTTGATGTCACTCCCATTTATCTTTGCATTCCCATCAGCCCTCAGAGAGCCTCATGGGGCAGCCCCTGGCAAATTGCTCAATCTCTCCTCTTCCTTATGCCAACACTTTAAAGGTTCCCTCTGATCTTAGCTGCAAGTCTAGGATGAATAAACCTCACCAGACCAGCAGAGGCTACAAAAACAAATCACAAGTTTTATCATTGTTTCATTGTCCTCAAGGACCCTTGGCATTTTGTGGAGTCTATATTCTCACAAGCACTCTTTCAGCTCCAGTTAGTTTATATTTCCAGCCCTGTTCAGAATAACCCTGAATTCTGGCAGAAAGTCACAGAAACATGAGTACACTTGTTAAGAAGAAATATATATTTATGCACACACAACTTGCTCTCGTTCTTCAGTTATAAATAACGTCTTGTCTTCCCTGACTAAAATAAAACACCTTTCAACATTTTTAAAACAAGCCAAATTACAGCCCTGACCCAAATACCCTCTTTTTTATAGCCAAATTGTATTTCAGTTGTGAATGCTTTGCTTAGGTGAAATTATCTTCAATTTAGCTTGCACTATACTTATGGAGTCATGCAGTGGTATTTTTTGCCTTATGCTTCTCCAGATACTGAAACAAGGAGATTAGATGGATAAAGGCATATTTCAGCTTCTAGTGATCTGATTTATACTTGGATACATTTTTATTTTTAGGTATACAGACTCATAAGTATTCTGAAAAATCAAATTAGAAACAGATACTAGGTTTAGGAGAAACTAAAAGAAACTTAGTGCGCCAATATGAGAAATAAAACAACCTAAATCCAACAGAGCTACCAAAGGATCATAGGCATTAAAGCAATTGGATACATAAAAATTTTTACTGCTAACACTTTACAGTTTTAAAATGTAAAAAATTTCTTCTGCCTTTGTCATCAATATTCTGCATCTGTCTTCTGCAATGTTATATATGCTAAATGTTTCTTTGTGTTCCTAAACTGAAAAGAGTTTAAGAACAATTTTTCTGAGATTTTCATTTCTAATAAATGTGGGGTTATATGTAGATGAACTAACTCAGCAGAAGAAGACACAAGGTCTGAAGATGGAGGTGTGAGCCCAGACAAGGTGAGGAGGGGACCTGGGGCTGGCAGCAGGGCCCATCCCACAGCACCTGGCACAGAGAGCAGGGCAGCTCTGGAGAGGGCAGCCAGCATCTCCATCCATCAGGTGGCTTCAAGGTGATGAGGCAAGGCTGAGGCCAGGCTTGGTGGTCAGTGGGTCAGACACAGGCTAGAGATTTCCAGACAGACCCACAGTGACAGGACAGCTCTACCACCAAGCCAGGAATCCCATGTGTGGGCCAGAGTCCATGGGCAAGGACAAGCTGTGCCTAAGATGGAGAGCAGCTGGAAGCCCTGCTTAAATAGACATGGGTGGTTGAGCTTAAATCCTGCTCCTGGGGTGGGAGGCCCCCGTAAGGCTGGTCAGTGCTGTCATCAGTGACCCAGGACACTGAGAAGGATCCCTGAAATCAGCAGGATGCTGCTCAGTCAAAGCTCGCTGTTGGAAGAAGCATGTTGCTCACCCCAAAAAACTCCAGCTGGTGATGAACAAATGTAAGGTGTTGTCAGTGCTCCATTCATCGTGGTGTCATTACAGGGGAATCAGAAAACTAATCTTTAGTGAACAAGGAGCAAATTAAGTTGCTATATCTCTCAATCTGTCTAAATCCTTTCTCCATGACAATTAAGCAGCTCTATTAGTATTTAGGATTTCCATCCACCCCCTCACCTACCACTACCACCCCTCCCAGTGTTTTTGTGAAAAGAATTTTGCTCAAAGGACAGAACAGCTGTCAGTAAAAACTAAAAGTGAAATTACTTGGCTCTTTCTAATAGGGCAAGTTTCCATTAAGCTCATTCTACACCACAACTCAATGTGTTTTACAAATCAGACAGGTGATTTTCTTATCTACAAGACTTTTAAAATGCAGCTTTGATTGTGCTCATGTATAAATGGAAAAAAGAAAAAAATTCACAAGTCATCTCAAACCAAGGAGAATCAATGAGGTCTCTACAAAGGCAATTGTTTTACAGCAACCAGAGGACCAAAAAAATTCAGAGAAAGTTCCTTCTGGCAGATGTGTCTAATAAACACAGCTCTAATAGACAGTGTCTAATAATCCCATCTGTTTAGGTGGCTGAGGTTGTTTATGTGACCTTCCATCCAAACAATTTCTCCATCACTCTTTTATCTTTTAGTTGTTGTGTTTGGCTGTCAGCAGGGTTTATTTTCGACTGGTTTAAATTTTAAAAAAATCCCAAACCAAAAAGACAAATGTAACAGAGTCACTATTCAATCCATAGTGATTCCTGCAGAGTTTCTAGCAAAGTATGCATTTATAACAGTGACCCGAGCTACCTCACTGGGCCCAGAGGAGAAAGGTCACCTTCTTACTGAGAGAGTTGCATGTTTTCTGTACCCTGCTGTTGGAGGCATTTGGAGAGACTGCAGATGGTGAGCTACAACAGTAGAGAAAAGAGGAATAATTCCAAAACCTAGTCCAAAACTCTTTCAGCACAAAAAGACTGTCCTTAATCCCTTGCATAGTTTGATTTAATTTGAGCATAACATGGTTTGACCTTTCAAATACCTTTTCAAATTAATTTTCTTTCCATTTCCAACACTTTAATTTCCACAACGGGCAAATTTAGAAGGAGCAGTCTTACCTATACAAGCATTAACATCACCCAGCTTTTTTAGTCTGTGAAGTCTGGAACAATTAACTCAGAATAACAGTTTTTTTCTCAATGGTTTGAAAATGACACAGTGTGCAGAAAGTTTCATAGCTCATCAGTTTTAGAACATTGTCTAAACAAGTGCTTGTAATTAAAGATCAGTTTTAACCTAACTCATGCACGTTTTCTAATGAAGTCAAATTGTGACATAATAATTTAAAAGGTATTTTAAATTCCTGGTTAGGAAACCAGTAGCAAATCTAAAAACCCTAAAACATTTCAACAGTTCCTTCTTCAATGCTTTTGGCTCAACACCAAAGGCAGATTTTTATTTATCTTCAAAACACTGTTGTGTCTGGAAGTGATGTGTCAGAAATGGAAGGAAGACAATTTTAGTTGAATGTATAAATCAGTTTGTTTTCTGCAAATTTATAGCATTTGGAGAACACATTTCGAAGTTATACATAGCACTTTTTTTAATAGACTGTATTTATTAGCAGCACACTTCTGAGTGAAATTGGCATTTATTCCTGTTTCAATTTCACACTTATTATTTGCCAGTTGTATTTCAGCCTGTCCATACTCCTATCTTGAGTTAGCACCATGCAACCAAATTGTCTGCATGCAAAATTCAGTGCAGTGTTGTCCTAGTTTAAACACAGTTGGAGGACAGATATAACAAATGACTCAGGGATATTCCAAGTAGCAATGAACAGAAGATAACTGCTAGTGCATGAACAAAGCCATTATTTCCCTATTCCTCCATAACTTGATTTAAAAATTAAAATTGCATAATTACTATATGACTCTTTTGTCAATGTCACGGGACATGGTGTTATGACAATAGCAGGCATTTCTCAAAAACCATGCTAAGACTATTTCTTTCTTGTCAGTTTATGTTCCAAACAACTATATACTTGGCTTCTTAGTTCTGGAGTTTATGAATATCTGTGGAAGTCAACAGTGTTTGTTTCCATGGGTAAAGGGGCCACAAAGCCTATACTTCTGTCTTTTAGAGCATTCCCTGCAAATGACTTACCCCTTTAAGACCCATGTGTGGAAAGATGTTGAGGCTCTGACATAAACGGGTTCCTGAACAATGCAGACCTGTGATATGCCTTAAATAGCCACATCTGTTGCAGGGATTAAAATCACCCTGCAGCAGCAGCCACACAACATTTGGCTGTGAAATGCTGAGTAACATCAAGGGAAAGCCTCTGAGATGTTGAAAAATGGAGTGGAGTGGTGGTGCTTGTGAGATGGTGGGGTCTGAGTTGCTGTGATTGCTGCACAGCCTTAAATTTAGGAGCTGATGCAAGTTTCAGAAAGGAGTTATGGCCATGTTCCCTTTCTATTCCCGAAGGCAAAGGTTCTGTTGGAACATTTAACTTGCATATTGGAGCAGAAGAGCAAAGATTGTCAGAGCTCCGTGCTTGACCTTCTAGCATGTCAAGTTGAAGAAAAGATGTAAGGAAATAGGAAAAGGCTAAAAAGCAACTGTTAAATTATGTACGTTTGAAAAAAATCTGATGGACCTGGATAAAAATGGCAGCCTTTGCCCCTTAGACTTGTGCCTCCAGACTAATCAAACAGAGCTAGGAAAGCAAAGTTACAAGGAAGAGATGTGCTAATAGGCATGGCCCTACAAGAATTATGAGCCATTAAATCCAACATGTAACTTACCTGGTTTCAACTTACTATATAAATCCCAAGTGTGAAGGATTTCCCTTGGACATTAAGTTGGGTCCACAAACTTTTCAAGAGACTGGAGGATCTGTTGCAATAGGTTGTCACTTCAGCCCTGTGGAATTAACTAGCTATGTGTAAATCTTCCTTTCAAAACAAACTGTGCATTCCTTCTCCTATTTGGCTCTTTGCTGCTGCCAGAGCCATAAAAAGCAAGAGCTGGCAACATGGAAGAGAAGAGCAGCTTTGGTACATTTGTTTTCATCACTTTTTTCTCTTGGTTGCTATACTAAAGTGTAAGCATTACAAATTAGATTTTGACATGCAATCTCATGGAAAGAGAAGCTTAAAATTCAATTACAGTTAAAGTCTAGCTTGCTTTCAGAACCCCTGAAGTTTACATCAGTCCTAAACAATACTTGGAAAAGTACCTGATGAGGAAATCATGACATGTGTCTATCCTCATCAAAACTTAGAGATAAGGCAGGGAGAAAGAAGACTTTGCTACAAATCTCCACAGAGTAAAAGAGCATCTAAAACTATATACAAGTCTATTGTTCTTTATGTATCTCGTATTGACCCAAAAGCATTCTGAGTCCTAGGAATGACCCAGCTTGGCAGTGTTATGTGGTCAGAAAGAGACCAGTCCATCAATCAAAAGTGAAAGCAGAGGCCTACACAACCACTGAAACTTTCACTTTGTGGCAAATTCTTCACACATCTAAAGAATCAGTGCTCTGTTTACCTTCACCACATCACACATTATAGGTCTTTGCACTGGACACAAGGCCCCTTCACTTATTCTTGCTGTTGTTGCAATTCTGTCTCAAAAGGCTCACACAAACAGGAATACAGAGAGTTTGTCTCAGGCTTACAGTGCAGCTTGCTTTAATCTGTGTGGTGTCACAGCAGGCTCCAAGGGACCATTCAAGCACTGATAGGCTGAATGGGCGGGATGCAGACTTCTCCATGCCCTTCCTCATCTCTGATCATGAGCTGAGCTGCAAACTCCAGAGGTATTCCCAGAACATGGCAGGGACTTGGACAAAGCAGCTCAAATCCTAAGAGGCCAGTTCAGATCTGATGGGCTCATTATTAATTTATTAAGTAAAAGAGAGTATGTCAGAAGTGTTGGTGGGTGCTGAAGCAGGGCTCCATGTCCTTCTGCTACTGTTGACACTCCCCATGGCAGAGTGAAACTCTAACAAGGATTAGCAGCGTTTGCCCTGTCCCCACTGGCCTGCTGAGTATTTGTGTCATGCACTAGGCATTAGCAGGGAATATTTTTAAAAGGAGAGTTAGATTACTCACATATTAAACAACAACAACAACTCACATTTTCTCTAGCTGCTAGCAATTTTGATTAGGAAAAATAGCTGACCCTCTTACTCCTTGCATAATTAAAGAATCATGCTGTTCTTCCTGTGGTTTTTCTTGCTTATGATTTTCCATGGCAATCCATTAAGTGTTACAGTATTAACAGGGACCTAAAACACCAAATTTAATCAACACTACTCCTCACATATCAACATTTGTGCTCAGCAAACTGTACATTAAATAGCAGCTTTAGTGAATTATCTGACCTTTCCCTCTCAAGTCTGCACCTCCTAATGGCAGCTTTCCTTCTTTTGGTATAAAATGTTGGCAAGGTCAAACACTGCCATAGCACCTGCAAATTTCCTCAAATGGCTCACAGAACTGACCTATCTACTTGTACAAACCATGACTGAAAATGTGTTTGGATTATCTATATATTTGGTATTCATGAGGTTTACAGTTCTAGCTCCTAGCCGGGAAAATTGCTTTGATTTTTTGTAAGTCTCAGAGCAGAAGGCAAATAAAAATTATAATATGTTTACTACCACACACAGTTCTTTAAACTCCTGCTACATTTCCCGACAATTCCTTTTCCATCAATCTTACTGCCCTTGGATATCTCCCTGACATTTTCTGCCATGGCAGCAAAGGACATCTTCTGGTTGACATAATTTAAAATTAATTCCTCTAAAGAACATTTGTTTCTTCTCTCGTACTTAAAGGCAACTGGACTTCATTCCTGGGTCTGAGAGAAACAAACAACATGAATAAATCATCTTTGTGTTCAACATACCAATTTTTTTGTGGCACAGTGGGTAGGTGTGTCTAGCTGGAATACCTCCAAGTGCCCATCCCATTCTGCAGCAACTAGAGAATACACAGAAGGTCTGTAATATTACTGGTTTACTCCTGGAGCTTGAGCATAACTGAAATCTTTGGAAACAATTCCAGTCCCACCAATGGATCTGACTAGATTACAAGAGTGTAAAAAACCCCTGGCATCCTCAGCATGTAGAAATGCTCTTTGTCTCCTTCTCTGAAAATTGTCTGAGGGGCAGAGATAAAAAGCAAACTGCAGTCTCACGGGCTGATGCTGTACTCACTGCACCTTAGATCTGTGTCATACCCTGTCCTCATCTGCCCTCTGCATCCCCAGCCAACGGGGACACTTCTCCCCAGGCATTTCATCAGGAAAATAGCAAAATCTCCTTGGAGGTTTTAAAAGTTTTCCTTCTTACACTATGATTAAGTGTCTCTCACCTCATTTCCAGGTAGTTCAGTTTTGGCTGGACAAAGGTTTTTCAAACATAAAATCTACCACAGGAGCCTGTGACACAATTTTTCTTCCTAAAAGAACCCTGCATCTAGGGGAAGATTAATATACTTTGATTAAGAATACTGAGATCCTCCTTTCTTTTTTCTTCTTTGTTTTGTGTCTTTGTACCATATTTTAAACACCTGACCTGAATTTCAGTAGTATGCTGGCATGACTCTGGGGCTCCCTGAGGAACAAGGGGGTATTTCAACCCTGGCCCATCACTGCTTCTGGAATACTAATATATTTTACTGCATGTATTCCAGTCCATTTGATAATTATATCCACATTATGAGGTGAAAAATGCAGGACATAATGCAAAGTACAGGCGGCACATTTGCACTTAAGAAAATATCATTTATACAAGACTCAAACTCACACCTTGCTGGAATTTTAGCAGCTTTTCCTTCATGAAAATATTTTAATAGCATTTTTCTATTGGTTCATTTTGTCTCTCTGTGACATGTGAGTAAAGAAATCATGTTTTAATAAATGAGAGTGCTGGTTTAAAAGATGGTAGGGGGAAGCTGTTGTCTTGATTTAATTTACAATTTGGAAAGGCTTCTACAAACACAGTACAGCAAGTGCTGAAGCAAAATAGATTAAAGAGGAAGCCTTTTCTCCATAGAACGCAGAATGACATTTACAGAGGTACATTCACAGCACTCAGTACTAACAACTGGGTAAGGGCAATGTCTGTTCAGCACCATCTTTGATACAATTTGCTCCCTTTAAAGCTTAAAATCTCAATAGGTGATGCAGAAGAAAAGATGGTCTGCTGCAGACAAGTGTCAGTATTTTGGCCTGGTCAGGCAGCAAAGGAAGATTCCTCTGAAGCTGTAACAAAGATGGGTGAGAAGTGTGTTTGTCCTGGGTGCAGGGTGATGAGTGCAGGTAAAGTTCACTGCTGTCATTGCCACCAGAGAAGGCAAGCTGCCTGTCTTTTCTCCTCTGAACAGTTCAAGGAGTCTGCATCAGAAAGAGTCCACAAAGGTCTGCTACTCTGGCAGCTCCGTGAAGAAGACTTAGAGGACGTGCCTGGGGGGCAGCAGGGCTGTGCTACCAGCACTGCCACTGACAGGTGCAAAGGACAGCCAGGAATTCCCCACAAACTGTCACAGCTTTGGTGTTCTGAACAGACACAGCCAGAGAAGATTCTGAGAAGCAGCCTCCAGGGACAAGCTGAGTTGTGAAAGTTAAGCGAGAAATAAATAGTGAGGATCGAGAGTAGGAGAAAGCATTGGATGGATAAATCAACCTGGAACTTGACCATTAAAAAAATAATTAATTGTTAAAAGAAGTGAGACTGCAAAAACCTGTTCAGTGAAGATTCAGGAAGTGCCGAGGAATAGGCTGTAGAAAGCATTCTCAGAAATGTGGAAGCAAAGGCATGGGAAGACCTGAGAAAAATTTGAAAATTTGTTTCTAGTCTGAAGTAATTTCTTTTAGTGTGATATGTGACACCATTGAATGCTGACAGGGCAGAGACAATCAAACAGCTTTTCTTTAAGAATTTCTCCCTGCTGCTGTAGCATTAGCATAAGCCAAGTCTGAGGAATATGAGCCTTTAGAGGTACCTGTACACCTTCAAATCCAGAAGGCTTTTCATCTTCCCACTAATCTGGTGTACAGGCAACTTACTGTATTTCATAGAACCGATCTGGGGGAGCTGAAAAAGCTATTTGTTGTCATAGAAACAGCAGGACTTTGTGCTACTGTGCAGGCTGATATGTGAGGGTATTATTGTTTGGCCTTTTTCCAGGTAACCAGATTGAGAAATGCTAAAAAGCTTTTAAAAAAACCTGAAATTTTACCAGATAATCAGACCTACAGTTCTCACAAACACATTCAAATATTTACTAATTGTTGTGGAAAAGCCCGAAAATTCCTGGATATGGGAAACTGTTGAAAAAAATATGTTCTTGACCCCAGAAAACAAACAAGCAATGGACATCTTGTAAGGCTGCAAGAAATGTCCAAAAATCTGAAACCAGTTATGAAGAAACAATTAGAACTACAACCATTGTCTTCAGTTCCCTCCACTTGCTGAGGCTAATATTTTGAAAGCCTATACTTACAGGGATAATTTAGGTCAATCCCGCAAAAGCTGCTGTCCCAAGGGCTCACCAGCAGCCAGAGAGCACTCACTGACCCCACTGACAGGGCAGGTAAGGGGTTTGTGACTTTGCCTTTACTTTCTGCTCTTTGCTGCTGGAGAATAACAGTGCCAGTAAATCAGCTGCCAGTAAATGAGCTGAATGCTGGGAGTGACCAAACCCCTGGCACTGCAGGTAAACTGCTTTGCTCCCCTGGCAGCTCCAGAGGAGGACAGGTTTACAGCCAAATTACAGAATCACAGAAGAATTCAGTTTGGAAAAGACCTCTAAGGCCACGGAGTCCAACCCTTAACCCATCACCATTTTGTCAGCTAAACTACAACCCTAAGTGCCACCTCCAGGGGTTTCTCAAATACCTCTGGGGATGGTGACTTCCCCACCTCCCTGGGCTCCCTGTTCCAATGATGAAATCACCCTTTCCACAAAGAAGTTCTTCCTGATTCACTGGCCACAGAAATAGAAGGCATGTGTCTTAGATACCATTTACTTTAAACAAATGAAGTCCTTTTACCAGAATATCTTTTTTGTTTGCTTGCTTTTCTTACCATTTCTCTTAAAACATCTTTATCCTCCACTTGCAGAACAGAATTTCTTGGTTATGACAGGATGTAAAGACAAATCTCAGGGTGTTGCTAGTTCATAGAAAAGGTGAGATTTTTTAACTATTTGGCTTGGCAAATGAGTGCATATGACCAGGATAGGTAATGCAAATATTTAGCTGTATGCTGGGCACAGGTGGGAGATAGAAAAAGCAGTTTGGATTATAAAGGTCTTAATCTATCTGCATAGAAACTTCCCATTCTTATCTCAACAGTCCAATTTTCTCTCCATCTGTTCCAAATAGTTCAAAACCCTGTCCCATTTAGCACAGAAATCACCACCCCCTTGCTGTAAGCCATAAAAATGATTCAAATTGCCTTATATGTCCTGTGAGGAGAAAAAAAATAGCCCTGAGACTTGCAAACAGCCTGTCTCTGTCATGCAGGGATGACATCATCTGACATCTCTGAGTTAACATCCAGCTGGTCTAGTGCCCCATAAAAATAGTCTCCATTTTTCTTACTGAAGGAACTTGCTTCTATTACAGAATACATCTTACTCTTCTGCCATTGCCACAGAAAGAGTCAGAATGCCTTAGGAATTGCAAATATGCAATTACTAAACTTTCAGCTCTCCCAGGCTGTGAAACTGGGTGGATGTGACACTAAATTGAGCCATGAAAAAGATAAAGGAAAATGGCTGGAGGAGCAATTCATGTGGAAGTGCTTGCCTTAGATTTAATTTCTAATTTTTTGTTGGACAACAGCCTAGGGCTGCAGACAGCCAAACAGCCTCCTCCAATGCCAGATCCATCCTCTGTTCCAGCTTCCTTTTACAGGTTTAGTCCCTTCATATTCAATTCAGTTGCCAGCTACAGGAGCAATCTAATGTGATGCAGAAGGGGATAAGCCTCTGGGGAAAGACAGGCACCTGAAAGACAAAATTGTCAGTAAAGGGCTACTAATTTACACTGTAAACAGAAACAGAATGGCAAGGTAAATAAAAAAGGAAAAAAAAGCTGCCATTTTCCAGATTCTCCTTCCTTCATTGGCTATTCAGAGTGTTGCCACTTGTTAGAGCTCAACAAAACAGAGGACTGAGAAGCCTGTGGTGATTCTGTTTCTACATAACCACAGAACAGAGAGGTTTCAGCCTGCACTGCTCTTCAACAGCAATCCTGTGTGACCATCAGCTGTGGCAAATCCAGCCCAAGCACTGTTCCTTTCCCTCCATCTGCTGAACAAGTGCTTGTTAAAGGCAGAGAGAGTGTGACTAGATAGGCCAGTTTTTTTCCAAGAGAGGAGAGGTCATGACTCTCAAAGCCCATGAGCCTGGGTCATATACTTGATCATCAAAATAATCCACTTGTTGCCAAAGCCTGGGATTATGCAAGAGGGGAGTGTTGGTTGTTCTGCTGGGTCTGTAGTTACTCACACAGACTGCAGCCCTTCACTGGGTGGCACCACAACACAAATGTCTGGCACTGCAATTTGTAGACATTCTGGGGCTATAAATAATAACACAATCATGCAGACAAACCCAGCAAAGTCCAGCTGGTTTTGGAATGATCCCTCATTTACTGATATTTATAACAACAGCTATTAACTGACAGGATACACTTTTACTTTGCAGAAAGTCACAAAGTACCTTACTGTGATGAAAAACAGTTTGATCTGGAGTCCCTGGAGATCACTTGGAGACATGGAGTGCAGTGAAAACCATACTGCATATAAGCATTTAAAGTGCTGTAAGTCAAGTATCTTCTTTTTGTGATACACTTAACTTAGTTAGCAAAAATCTATCAGAAAATTCAGGTCTATTTCAAATACACAAAATAATCACCTGAGCATTCTGATACTGACTTAGGTCCCAGAAATTATAGGACATGTTCCCTGCAGGACATATGAAGCAAAGCACAATGACATAGTAAAAAGCATAGTGCTCCCCTTGTAAGCATTTGTGCCTCACAGGAATATGAGAAAATTGCAAATTTGCTCATATGAACACTACTTCAGAATATTTTCTCCAAGCTAAAAGTAAGCTCTTGGCATTTGCACGACAGGGAAATGAAGGTGATCTGGATACAAGAGACTTGGAGTCAGACTGAGACATAAGCACCAGGTATCACTGGCTGAAGTGAACCTCTGAAATTTCTCTGCATGACAATTGCAGGCTTGTGAAATTCCTGCAGCTACAAATTTTCCTTCTGTTATGTCCTTTCCCTGGCTGAGGAATCAGTTTTCTGCAGGAAAGCAAAATAATTTCACATCAAGAGTGATATCCTTCCACTCTCCCAGAAGGCACAGATTCTGGGTTGGAAGACACCAGGGTCATTCTGGTGAGATGTTGGGAAGGCAGGTCAGGTAAGTTGTTTATAACTCACCAAACTGAAATCCACAGATCCAGAGATTATTCAGATTGTGCTTCAGGAAAGAAGTAATGAGTGTCCAAGGGAGAAGCATATGCTGGGTCATGGGATGAGTGCTGCAGTACCAGCTGGAAGAAATCTGGCAGGAAACTTGAGGATAATCAGAATCTGCAGCTAAGGAAAAATAAAGAGTAGACTTTGCACAATAGAGAACGCTGAGAGTAGATGTAATTTCCCCATCCTTATGTATCATTTATATAATACTAGAAAATTACTAAGCAAAGAGGGGAAAATTGGAAAGAAAACAGCTGATGTCATGAGATTAATGTCAAAAGAAGGTTAGAAAAAGAATTATGCTAAAGCACCAACTGAAAAGCTGATGTTGCAAATTTTTGCTCATTTGTCCTTAGTCTTATATGAAAAGCTTGTTTTGATTTCATTTCATCTTCTTTTCAGATCCATAATCTACTTCTGCAATGTATAAAACTTGCTGTTCCTGTTTTCACAGTGGAACTTTCCTTTGCAAGTATTGGAGAGGTTGGAAAAGGTGTGTTCATCTGCCCTCTGCTGGAAATACAGCACTGGCAAAAAATGGTTCTCTACATATAGAGATCAGCTTCATCATGGATTCAGCAGTTACACACCCCACGGGTTGGATTTTGTTTAATGAACCTTGTCAAAATAAACTTCGTCTGAGTTGTTCAATATTGACTTACTCTTCTATATAAATGCTGGGATCCAAACACTGGAGTAAATAAAAAGTATCTCTGTGGAAATCAAGGAAATTACACTTTACAAAACTATTTAAGTGAAAGTTGAATGATACTGTTAGAAATGAAACTGGTATAATTTGCATTGCCACGTCCACAGACAGAGGTACTGTGTATGCCAGGCACCCCTAGGACAGTGAGGGAGCAAGGGACCTCCCAAAACACTAAACAAATTCTGCCCCATTACTACACCTACCCTTCTTCTGGAATCAGTCCTCCCCAAAATCAACATTACAGAAAATGTAACTTTTCCTTCAGAATTTGCTTCTATTTCTTGACTTCAATCCATGACTTTTTTTTTAGGGAAGATTCACACAAGGATTCAAGGATCTGTTTGAAACATATTTTTCCAGCAGTTTTGCAATAACTTCATGGTTAAAATAATAGGAGTCATAAGAGAGAAGATTTTTTTTTGCAGTCTTGCAGTGCCACTACTTTTTTTAAGCTGGGTCCAGCTGTGCTGTTAGGCCAGCATCTTAACCTAGAATTCTAGCTAGCATAGGAAAAAGCATGATTAGTTAAAGCTGACAGAAACAACCCACTAATTAACATGCAGATTGTATACCAAAAATCACACTGCTGCTTTTGCCTGCTCTGCATTTAGCTCATCTCCTCCTATAAGCTGATTCAGACCGACCAAACCTCCAAGAGCCCAGATGTTTTTCCAAAAACAACCTTCAGGATTATAAGGCATATATGCAGCATTGCTCTTTGTGCTGCACTCTGCCATCGTGCAGCACTTCTGGGCTTGGCTTCACTTAGTGAAAGACTTCACCCTTTGTCCTTATTTTCTTATTAAATGAAAATTACATCGTATTCAAAACTAACACAACTGTGTCCTAGTTTTATTTCTACATGATGCTTTGATCTTGCTAGTCTTATATCTATAAAAGAATTTTTTTATAATTTGCTTTTCTCAAAGTAACATTTCACACACACAACCCCATGGAGGCTGCAACTGAATTGCATCCTATGGACTTCACTTTCTTAACAAAATTTACACTGCAGAAACACAGGTTGGTAAAGACATTTAAATAAAACATTAGCCTGTCCTCTTCTACCTTTCATGCCGTTATTGTAAATTAATTTTTAATCAGTTTCTACCCCAGATACATCCCCTCTTTAAACATACAGTTATCGCACACTGTTAAAAGCATTTCTAAAAGGGCAATTTAAACACAGTGCCAAAACTGCTTCTTAGCAGTCCTCTAATCCACATTTATCCTTGGTATAGCTTCAACCACAATGCTCTTCCTTTTTACAGGGTGCTAGAGGGTTATTCGAGTTGTGATTTGGGTTACAGTCCATTTCTGCCTTCTGAGCTTGCTGAAAGGGATTCTGTATTAAACAGGAGGCTTTCAGAGTTGCAGAGAGCACTTGGGAATCCATCTACCACACTTATTTTACAAAGTTCCTCCTAATATTTTATGTGTATCAAAACAGACAAGTATTTTAAAAAGCCAGCTAGCTACACTGCTAGAAAGTTGAGTCCTGTTCTGTATGACTGAAGCTCTCTCTTACATAAAAGGAGAGGAAGAGGTCAGTGATTCCTAATACATAAATTAAAAGTGTCAAAAGACACAGCTAATGCTGCTTAGCAACTGACTTTCCATCCTAAACTCTCCTGTTGCTTCTCATTGCCAGATTTTAGACATTTTGCCTTCATTTACCACTCTACCAGGCCAACTTCCACTTTAAAGCTTTAAAGTCTTGCCATAAAAATGAACACTAATAAAATTAAATATTTCAGCTTAACAGCTGTTTCAAAGCAGCTAGGGTGAGGCTCAGCAGAGGATTTGGGGTCCAGTGCAGATTTATTCTTTAGAACAAAGATGTGAAATTCTTACTAAGACTGTTTATTATAGCTGTATATATATGATACTGTACATGCAGTATATATATATATATAATACTTTATATTTCTAAGTTATTGCCAAGAATGTCTGGGCCAATAAAATTACATAAATACATAGCAACAGGCATCCAACTTCTGACTGGATTATTTTTGGACCAAGATGATCATATGAGTTTTTACAGGCTGATTGCATGCAGGAGGGAAAGGAAGAAAAATGTTAAGCAATTGTGAGTGAGGCAGAAGTTGTACCCTTTCAATTCATGATCAGCTGACAAAAACTGATGGCACAGCACAGAACCAAGCAGCATTAATCCCAGCCAGTTACTTACCTCCCTGTACTTTAACTGTTCCTGCTGTTCTAAAAGGAAAATGAAATAAACCCCAGAGGGATATGGATTTCTGAAATGGCTTATACAGTTCCAGTTGACACAAGCTCTGTGCAGGCTATTTCTAGAGACTTAACATCTTACTGAGATGTTATGGATGGATGATATCTGCTAAGCCATCTGCTCTGTTTCACTGCCAAGGCAAAACTCTTCCTACTGCATATTTATTTGACTTTTACAGTAGTTTTAAATACTCCAGTGAATGGAACTTCCTCTGTTCCCCTGGGGAGGTTGGGCTCACTACAGAATACTTTTCATTGGCAGGATTTTTTTCTGGTGTTCAGCCTAAGCTTCCCTTTTTTAATTGCATCCTATGACCTTCCCTGACCTCCATGCATGTGCCAGTCTCCATGTTTCAACACACAGGGAAGAGAGGCTGTGCACATCAAGGACTGATACAGAAATGATTTTTAAAGAGTAAAGAGTGCATACACAGAGGGTCTCAGACAAAATAGCATCTACTCTCCCCTTAGAGAATGTCAGGACTGTGGGGTCTCAGATTTCTCAAGTATGGGCTATAATTACTGCAGTGTTATTCAACATTTCTAGTAGGTGGAGACAGACACAGTTTCAGGACACCAGTCTCCCTTCATCCATATGAAAGCAGCAGCAGCTTATTTCTAGGCCAGAAGCTCTGTGGAGGCACAGCAGCAGGCAGCCCCCAGCCCTCCTGTTTGTGGAGGGTGGAGCAGGAGAGGCTGCAGACACAGAGCAGAGCTGGATGGAGCCTGCCTGCCATCAGCCAGCCCTGTCTCACCCAGACTAACTGACCCAGGGTCACACTTCCCACGGCGTGCTCGGACAGGTTCAAAGCCACACCTCAAGTCCAGCACTGTTGCCAGGCTGTCTGAAACTCTCCAGGCAGCATTTCAGTGTACGCCTTTTGGTTTCAATTGTTACATGTCAACAATCCTCAAATCCTGGTAGAAGGATTTTGTACTGCTGTACATCTGCACTGACTACATTTTGTTCTCCTCAAAACTGATTAAGATCTGACATCTTTAATGCTTTCCCTCATTGCCTTTAGCATCTGTCCCTGTGCATAGGTGGTTCTTCAATGTAAAAGACTTTGTTCTGTAATAAGGTCAACAACAAGTGGTTTTACACTTAATCAGCCTCCTACATCTATGCTAATTTGTAGATTAGGTGACTGAGGACAATCATTACAAGATTCAGTATCTGGTTTTGTCCTGGTTTTAATAAAAGTAGCAGAATTCTTCCATGTATTTAAATTCCACTGAACTTGTATACCTAAGTAACATTTAAAACCAGCTTGTTGATAATTGATTTTTACATAGCCTAAGGTTGGGCATTTTTGTGCTTTGTTGTGTTTCCTCCTAGCAGATGAAGCTGACATATATAACTTCAGATAATTTCATTACAAATTGACACTTTCACTGTTTCTCACTGTTTCCAGTGGAATCATTACTTGTTTCTAAGGAAGACTGGCCCATAGCAATAGTGAGAAATATCATTAATAGAGGAATAAAGCTGATACATGTATTTTTAACAGTTCAGTACCGCATCTAGGTACCATATACAGTGTCTCTATAAAAAAATCCTAGGAAGCTGGGGCAGTTACTGTCTCCAATGAGACTCCATAAGATTCAGTGGCACATTCTGGCTAATCTAGAATTAGATTTGCAGTCACAGCCCCACAAGTTATTTGTAAAAACTATTGTCTCAATTTTTCTATTCCCTTACAAACAAAAATCTGGTAACAGCATCCTCTCTTCCGTTCACATCTCCATCTTTTTCTGACTACATCAGAATAGTCAGAACAATAGAAACTCTAAATTGAGTCTAAAAAGTTCTCCTATAAACAACGATATTTTATGACCTAGTTTAGATTGTTTTAAACCCTTTCCCTGCATGCATTTGATTTTGCATCCCACTTCTGTCTTTACCAAAATATCGCACGGGACCACGTCGTTGCGCACCGTGATTCCTTGCCCGCAGCAGGGGTACCCCAGGATTTCAGGCACCGGGAGGAGAAGCGCCCGTCCCGCCGCCAGGTGTCGGTCGCGCCGCGCTCGGGGAGCGATCGGCACACCGGGATCCATCCTGGTCCATCCGATCCATCCCGAGCCATCCCGCCCGCCCTCTCACAAGAAGCCGGAGGGGCGCTGGGATGCATCCAGGGACACTTCCAGTCCCGCACGGGCTCCCCCGAGTCCCGCGGCGCGGCTGAAAGCCAAGCTCAGAGTCACGGCGAGGGTTTGTTCGAGCCACTCTGACTAAAGCACCCGAGACCTGTAAGTGATATTGGCTCGGAAGTGAACTAATTAGTCACTTGCTACCTGATTGCACATTACCTAATCATAGGCTCAACAGCTGACTCTTCTCTTTTGTCTGGGCATGTGAGTTGGCATATAAGTAAGGTCAAACTAAACACTGCTTCCAGACAGAACAAGGGAGTGGGAGGGTAAATCAGGAATGCAACAGATATGAGGAAAGGTCGGCTGACAGCAGTTTTCAGGGAAAATTAACAGCTGGGGCAGGACCATTTCCCTCCCTCCAGGATAGCAACGTTCTTCCCTTCTATTTTCCCCCAAATCAAAGCTGTAAGCATCCCCTCCTGGCAGCTCTCTTCTGCCCTTCAAAGTGAGCAGTTTGTAATGGAAAATGAGAAGCAGACAAGACTAGAAGTAGGGGGTGAACACGGGCGAGTGATGAAGGTGGGAGGAACAGGAAGATCCTGGAGCTGTGGGATTTCCCGGAGCTGTCACTGCTGCTGAATCCCGGAGAAGCCCTCCCCATTGCCTGGTTGCTGTTGGAATACGGGGATGTCAGAAGGTGTAACAAAGATAAGGACGGTAGAAATGATTGCATTGGGCAGGCACAGAACACACACTCGTAGAAAAACTCATTCCATTGCCCTCAGCAGTCACAGAGGAACCTGCTTGTAAATTAGATTTTGGGGCAGCAAACAAAGAAAACAGCAAAAGTTCCTGTTTGCTAGGTTGTCATACACTGAGCTGGTTTAATAAATTCTCCGCAATCTTCACAGGTGACAGGCTGCAAGCGAAGTACCAAACAAGAGAGACAACTCATTTCTATTAGCACAGAATTCCATGAGTTTTCACTAGCAAGTACCAAGAAGAACCAGACAACCATTTCAGAGGGGATCCATAGACAAATCCAAATGCAGGCAGGAGCATTTCCCCTGCTTTTATTAGAAAACTTGCCCCATTAGCTGCCAGTATTTGCCATTCATCTGAGCTGACACTTATGTCTTTTGATAGGCTGATGACACAGTCTGCTTGAATTTGGAACAGTCCTGAGTGCCCTCTTCACCAGTGTTTGTTAAAAGGGGGCGTTCTCACTAATTTTAAAAGACATTTTTAAAACTGGTAACACGATGTATTCACACAGACATTGTCATTTGCTTTCTGTTCAAAGATCTAAGACCATTTTGTTCATTCTTTAAAAATGTATATGCATGCTTACATCAAGTATTAGTCAATTAAAGAGAGTCCAGAGGGAAAAAAATAAAAATCACTGGAGGTATAGAAAAAAATTACCTTTGAGGAATGGTTACTTTCATAAGTTATTCTAAAGACTAAGAGAAAGAGGTGGCAGCCTGCCAGATTTTAAATACATAAAAATTTTTCACAACTGCAAATGGAAGACTAACCTCTATAGGCAAAATAGATGAAATAAGAAGTGATGGGCTTAAATAGTAAAAAGAGAATTTTAGGGATTTTAGTGGTAAAGAAAGCAAAGTTCTAGGATGGATGGCCTAAAGAACTTGCAAGTCTTCACCCACAAAGATAATAAAAACAAGTTAAAAATGTCTCTAGGATGACCTTCTATACTCATTATAGTTAAAGGTACAACAATCTATTAGATTATTTTTCTACCATCTTTTCTGTTACATGGATTTATGCAACACTAAGATTTGGGTGATATTGCAAGTTTCATAACTTACAAACTTGTAGATCATGTTGACTGATCCCTAATGGAAAGTACAACAGTGTTTCCCTGTGTTCAGTCATACTGTAACCCCATGGAAATGCTCTTTTTTCATGGACTTTTGCTGTTTCTCCTTCCATGTCAGACAGAATCAGGAAAGGCAGAAGCAGGTTCCAAAAACAGAAAGAAAAATGGTAGCCAGGTTCCAGAAAAAAAGTTTAAGAATGAGCAAAACCGTAACAGACTCAGAAGAGATCCATCTTCCTCACAACCTGAGTTTCAAACAAAGATGCACATCCTGAGAGATTAAAGAAAAATAAAATGTATTTAAGTGGATAATCCCATCATTCTTATGGTGTGTGAAGGCTTGGGACAGAACAGCTCTATCTGGCACAGGTGGGTGCAGATGACCTTGGCCCACAGGGAAACCTTCAACTTCACCTCCTAAACTATTGGTTAACCGTTTCATCTCCTACAAGGTGGAGTTGTGAGCAACCTGGGCTTACCTTTTGTTTGTTTTGTGCTTTTTTGACTTAGTGCAAGTTAACTGAGATAGCAGAGGCTGAGTTAGCTCACAACTCAATTGTTAAGTACCAGCCCTTTCAGAGAAAGGAGCCCACCATTCTCAGTGCTTGTTGTGTACCTTAAATTGGGACAAATATTATTTCACAAAATACTTCTATGCCTGTGACATGAATTCCATTTCATGCAAAGAAATAGACCCTTGCACAGCTGCCATTCACTTGTTTTGCTCTATTCTGGATTCTCAAGAATGAGCAAAAAGCTGTTTATTTTTTGCTGATGCAGGCTGTCTGAGTTTGCTCAACCACACATTCAGCTATGCCGGGCAGGGTGGGGCTGAAGTTTGGTTTTTCTAAACATCTCAGATTGTCATTCTGAAACTCACAGGCTTGATCAGTTTTGCCGGATTTCCCTTTCATGCTGGAGAGAAAAAATTCAGACAGCATGCAAGGAGCAGCAGAGGGAAAAGTAATAACTGCAACAATCACTCATTTTCCAACGCCACTTTCACCCAAACTCATGGTACATCTCTCACTGACATCCAAAGTCTGTCCCAGAGCCAGTGCCAATGTGTTAGGCTGTGACCACTGAGAGGATCAGATGCAGGTGTTGTCTAAGTGGCCTGAACTTTTATGAACTTTGATGGAACTTCCACCACCTAGCACCAAGAACAAATTTGATCTGAGTGTAGGATCTGCATTAAATGAGCATCATACTTGCACTACTCTTGCAGTGTCCTTTCTGCTTTATGATGGTTTCCATTCAAAGTCCCATTGCTAATTAACTGTTGCATAATAACATAGACTAAGCAGAAGTGCCTTTTAGAGACCAATCAGCAGTCCTGTGACACACCACTGAACAAGGAATAATGAGGTGGCACCTGAGCTGCTTAGAAAAAACCAAACAAAACCAACAAAATAAAACACTTATGAAAAGCAAGACAAAAAATATGAACTTTCATCCTTGTCCAGAAAAGACAAGTAAACAGTCTAATTTCAACTTCCCTAGAACTTTACATATAAAAGCTGCTTTTGAAATTCACAGAGAAACCACAAACGGAACTGTAGTAATGCCTCTGCAATCAAAACAGCTTTGGGTGCATCTGTATGCCCGGGGGCAGATAAATTAGAGTATCTAGGGCTGGAGGGATGAAAGAGAAATCAAGTCCAGACAGCAGCTAGCCGTGTTAGCACTGCTGAAACTTGTAAGCCACACAAAATATGGTACAGTAGCTCAGGTTGCCTTGTGGTTACCCAGCTTTACAGCATTCAGGCTCAGCTGACCAGGTCAAAGCAGAGGAGACGTGTCTGCACTTGACGTACCTGGCATGTGAAAGGTAAATTAAATTCAAACACAAACCTCCAGAAACGTGTAGCTACAAATGGAAAGAAGAAGGGCAGCCTGTTCTTCTGGTCTTCTTTTGCTTTTCATCTAACTTACTCCTCAAACTTCACCTTTGTGAACTAATAAATTCACCAGATACTGCAGCAGCATTTTAGAGATTGCTGGGATCAAGGCAGACAAAAGTCCAAGCCTCTTTCCTAAATCACTCTCCAGATCAAGCTCGTTTAACTGAAATGCAAACACACACACAACCACACAGAACCAGGAGCCAAAGGCAAATGACAGTGTTTACATTGTGCTCTCATATCATCAGCGACAGAAACTGCAGTACTTCAACCACAACTAGTCAAACAGGCCAGACATTTCTGTGTAATGGACACAGCAGTAACATACAGTCTGTGTGCAAGTGACTGCACCCCTGAGTATCATCCTCACAGCATGGGAAATCTGCTCATGAACCCCTTATGTTTGTGACCATCTCTGTTAGACCTAAATTTTATTTAATTTGCAGGACTTATTTATCCTCCACAACCTCCGCCTTTGTCTAAAATTCCAAGTCTAACAGCAGGGCTAGTGGCAGAGTACAAACAACCTCTAGGGACAGTGAATTTACACACTATTTCCAGGCCAGCATGCCATGCGCTAAAGAGGGTCACAATCAGAATCAAAACCAGCTCAGCAGCCAGCCACCCTAGAGGAGAACTGAACAGAAACCTAAGACATGTTTGTTTCTCTCTTCATGTAAGAAGCTCATTTTTTCAGCTTGACATCCTTTCCACACCTCTAACCCAGCAAAATGTAGAGATTACAGTGTTGCCAGAATGTGCAAGTTTTTCAAGTTTTTAAATGCCATAAAGACTCAGAACATGTTAAAGTCATAATTATATTACTTCCAAAACCCTGGCACATGTGGGTTTTTCAGCTTCCTGACTCTGAATAGGAGATTTCATGCATGCAATTATATCACTGAAAATCCTACTTCTGATTTGTGGGAACTCTTCCACTTTCAGTTTCATTAAATTATTGCCAAATTCTGATCACAATGAGGAAACACAGTTAAGGCATTCCAGCTGATTGATGGAAGGAGGGAGAACTCCTGCTGCTGAGTTCTGACTGCCATTATTTTGAAGTTAATATTGTTTCTTTCCTGACTCATTGTATTATAACAATGACATTGACTTAGAAGGGAAGGAGCAGTTTTATTACGTTGATTTCCCATAACAGAAAGAGAGTAGAGGCTACACAAAAGGCTGAGGCTGCAAGTGGCACATATCAAAATGCCTTTAAATACAGCTAAAAATGCTGTGCTATTTGTTCCACTTTGCTCTGAAGACAAGTTTAGATCACAGCCATATTAGCCTCATTTCATGCAGGGACACAGTCAGACAGGACAGAAAGCATGACTTCTAGGAATACTTACACTTTCTCCAGTGTACCTGTGTGACTTTGCTTGTTTGAAGTCCTTTCTATCCCTACAAATAAACGTTTTAATTAAAGGAACCAGTCCCAAGAAAACTTCTTCAAGAAGGAAGATCAAAACAATGGTTATTTTATCAACAATGTATCTGTATAAACGCACACAAGATCAACAAAGACCAGTGTGAAGGTTGCTTGATAACCTGTGTGAGAAAGCTGGGTCCTGTCCCTGAGCAAGCATTAATTTGTATCATAATTCCCAAGGTGTCAGGCTGGGGTGGCACCAGCCTGTTCTGTGTCTTGAGTCTTCAGTAACCTGTTCCCAGAAGGCTGCCCACAGGTGGATCAGAGATAACACTCAGGTAAGTTTGAAGGACCACAGTAAAGGCAAGACTGAAATAAACACTTTGTCTATGATCTGTGCCTCAGCTTTTGCACGTGTGCTCAATGAATTTTGTAATTAAACTCCAGCTACCAAGACTTCATTAGTCTGGGCTTTAATTTCAAATAGCAGCATCTACTCTGCTTGCACTTCAGCAAGGGAATTGTCTTGTAGCCACAAATATCGGAGCACACAAACACACCACTACTACTGTAAATCTACACCGTTCCCACACAAACACCACAGCCCCCATAGTGTGAGGGCACAAATCAAGCTAGACCAGAGGTCTTCCTTCCTCTTGGACACAAGGCCCAAGGACGCTTCCCTGCCTCCCCCAGGCTCCCTGCGCTGGGCCTCAGCCCTGCCCGCTGCCCTTACAGCCCCCGGCCCGCGGGTTCCCCCCGGCTGCCCTGGCGGAGGGAGCGGCGCCCACGCTGAGCTACACCCGCCTGGGGGGCTAGGGACCCTCCCGGGCACGGCCTCGGCCCTGCCACCTCCTACAGCCGCCGGCTGAGCTCCTGCTGCTTCAGCCAAGTGAAAATAAAAACCGAGCTTTCAACAAAAATCAATGCTAGACCTGCAATGCACTTGTCGGGGGAGAGAAAAAAGGAAGAGCGAATAGGAAGAGGAGAGGGAGAGGGAGAGGGAGAGGGAGAAAGAAAAGAAAAGAAAAGAAAAGAAAAGAAAAGAAAAGAAAAGAAAAGAAAAGAAAAGAAAAGAAAAGAAAAGAAAAGAAAAGAAAAGAAAAGAAAAGAAAAGAAAAGAAAAGAAAAAAAAAAGAAAAGAGTTCTGGTTGTTCCCGCTTTGGCACAAAGCTCCCCTGGCTGGCAGGAGGAGGGGCTGTCCGGGCGCTGGAGGTGGAGGTGTCGGGGCCAGGGCTGCTTCGCTCCGCCTGAGGGGCTCGGCCCGGCCGCTCACCGCGCCTCAAAGGCCGCTCTGAGGGGGGTGAATTGGTGCTACTGTGAAGTACTCTGCAGTAAATAGACTTAAGTGCTTAAGCACCAACGAAAACTCTGTCTCTGTGAGAGCCTGGCCGGCTTTACAGCTGCAGCTCTTGGCTACTCACCTTTTGGGCTTGGGTTTAACACCCGTGGGCTTGGGCTTAACACCCGCTGCCTGACCCGGCGCTGCCGGAGCCGGGCGGCGTTTCTCGCTCTCTGAGGCGCTGCTGGGACCTTTGGAGGGCTGAGAGGCGTGGGGGTTGCAGCTGCAGCAGCGCGCCCGCAGCCCGGGGCCGCCTTTCACTCCTGAGAAACACTTAAAACTTCTCCCGTCACGGCACACGCTTTTTGTTCATGTGCTTATCACCAAGATAAAAGCGATTTTCGGTGGCTTTTCAGTCTGTTCAGGTTGGTTTGTCCCGTCGGCTCGGGGGCGGCTGCGGTTTCCCCGCTGTGGCCGCGGCCCCAGACAGCGCCGGGAAGCGGCGGGAAGGGAAGAGGGAAGCGCGGCGCAGGAAGCGCCGGGCCGGGCCGGCAGGAAAGCCGTGCGGAGCGCAGGAACAGCACGCAGGAAGGGGCCCGGGCCGAGGGCAGCCGGAGCGCTCTCGGTGGCCTCGAAAAGGCCCGGAGAGGAAGGGAGGGTTGTGTTCGCCTCCGAGCGTGCCCCTCGGAGCCGCTGCTGGCCCTTCTGAGGGCGGGGAGCCGCCGCTCCCGGCCCCGGGCCGTGTACTTGGAGCTGGGGACGGAGCGGAGCCGCAGGAAGAGCCCGTGCTCCAAGTGCAGGAGTCGTGCTTCTTAAAAGAAATAAAGTAACAATAAAAACCAACTACCCTTAATTATATTCTGAAATACTAAGGTACTTTAAATCTTCAAACATCAAAATACTTTGAAAATACTCTGAAATACTTTACATGTTTTAACTGGTTCTCGTTTCTATAAACAGACTCTGCTTTTTGTCTGGAGCTTTAAAAAGTTTTCTTTCTGTACCACCCAGCATACTTCCATAGCGTAGCTGCTGGGCTGAGTATTGTGTTTCCCCATTCTCGCCGATGTGGTGGGAAAAGGCTTTGCTCACTGAGCCTTTTATGTTAGTTCATCCTATTAAAGCGCCTTGCTTTGTTGTCCTCTGAACCCTCTTTAATGCCTCTGCATTTTTCAGCAAGTTTAGTGAAAAGAAAAACTTCACCCTGTATCATTAAAGAGTCCTGACTAGAGCAACATTCACTGATGAACCATCTCAAGTTGAAAGATTCAGTTTTCCTTCACTATCACCTTAGTTGTGCAAAGAAGTTCTCTCCCTCACACTTATGTTTTTTGTTAGAATAATAAAATTCAAATATTTTTGCTTGGGAAATGGACAGTCTCCTAGATGAAGGTTAATCTGAAAGATTTCCTCAAACAACATTTGCAATATGACATATAAAAACAGTAAGAGAACTGATAAAATGCAAAACATATTGAATTTCTGAGAATGGCAGAAAAAAAAAGTTGTTACACTTTTTGGAATAGAGTTGTAGGCTGCTTTGAAGTAATGTCTCTGTGCCAACATTGAGGATTTGATCAAAAGGTGCATGGATCATATAACCCGGATCAGAGAGAAAATACACACTAGCTGCAGGCAATTTCTTATCTTGTGCCTGAACCAGCAGTAGAAGTGGGAGTTGTGATGGAAATAAAAAACATGTAAAAGTGCCTGGTGTTTGGGAAATGGCTCACATGGATTCCTTGTGCAACTGGCATCGAAGTGGTCACCAGATTAGCAGAAATCGTTAGACCATAGTTGTGTCTTGGCTGAAAGCAAGAAAGATAACAGTGCGGGCTGTGGTGAGTTGTTTTTCAGCACTTCATCAGAGCGTGTTTTCCAGCTATCATCCTGATCCTTCTCCCAAACATGAGGATAGAATTGCACAGGTTGGTAGAATTTTTTTTCTTCCCCTTGAGGTAACTGATACAGCAGCATCCAGCTCATCAGAGCACAAGGAAATACTGCAAGTAGCTGGGTAATAATTGACCTGGCATACTCTCCCCCTTATTCAAAATGACACAGATACCAGCTCTTTGAATAGCACCACAAAATTCAAAGTATTCACTTGTAAACATCCCTGTGTGTCTATTACACATATCTTTATGTGGGAGGGTTCATGAGACGTTGCCCAGAGTTGCTCAGGATAGAATTACAGATCTAAGGATAGAGTTCACAAGTGAAAATCCTCAAAATCCTCAGCTTTGTGTCTGTATTACTACGGAGGATTCTTTCATTTCAAGTAGAAAATATCACACTGCAGTCCAGCTCCCTTCCCCAGCAATCCCAAATTGTCCCTGAAACCTGTTCTCCCATATACTCTCAATCACAATCTTGTGCCAAATACAATTTTTACATCATGGAAGTTTTTATTGCACATTGTATGTAACCGTATAAATTCTATTTCTATTGCTTAAAGCAATCCACACCCTCACCTTCACGTTATTCAGCTCTAGCTGCTCTGTGTGGACAAGAATCTGTCTCGGACAGTATTCCAGCAATTTACACCACTTTCCTGCTAAGTCAAGAAGTCTTGGCTTAAGCCAAGTGTTTCTGTGTTTAAGAGAATAAAACTACCTTTAGCAGACAGCTCAGGTCAGGACCTGTATGTGTCAGCTATCAGCTGTGGTTCACACCAGATTTTTCACAGGTAGTGAAACATTTTTCATCCATGATTTCACAAAGCCCAGCAGATAATTTTAACCCAGTATTTATTTGGTGATTTCCCTCTAGCCTGTGTTTTCTAAATGTCCATTTCTTTTCAAAGCCATGCATTCGGTATTTTAATCCCACTTTTAGCTGAGTAGAGTGATTCTGAATAAACAGTGCAATTGCTACAGACACATCTTAATTTTTAGTGTGGCTTGGGTCACACACGTTTCTGACAACCTGTTTTTATGTACAGTCATTGTACCGTGCACGTAAAAATGGGTCTTCTCCAAGCAATCATTCACAAAAGCTCAAAATAAATATTGGCCTTCGTATCAGGTTTCCATTATGCGGCTGCTACCCCAGGTTCAGGGGAAGGTTCACAGAGGGTTGACAGACCTTTGTGAGCTCTGCTTTATTAGGACTTTTCCAAGCCGGAGCATTCCCGGGTGTGGCTGATGGGATTTCCTGCCTTTTTGTCTCATGAAGGTAGCACGGAAACTCCAAGTGCAAGGAAACACTTCCCGCTTTGCTGCCGTGTAGGGTTTTCAGCAGAGTGAGGGATCTGGCAGTACACAGGGGCTTGGGCAGCTCCAATAAAATTTTGTGTTGTATATGCACAAGTGTCTGCTGCTGCTGCTTTGATACACAAGGATTGTGTCATCCTGTTGCTGCAGGGGACATGGTCTTTAACACTGTCGTTCTCTTCAGTGGATCACATAATCTGTACTAATTATGTTCCAAACCTACCAAAAAATTTCAAACCAAACCAACAAACAAACAAAACAAACCCAAACAATCTTTTGGGTAATATCGTCATTTACATTGACTGATTGGGTTTCAGATCTCTCTAGGCACTTCTTATTTCAGCACATAACTTGTACAAGTTACTGTGCCACATGCTTTTATAGCTTATGTGTGCAGAGTGGTTTTAATTGCTGTTAATTACCATGGAAAATCCTCTGAGTAATAATTGAAGGGAGATTTCGTGACCCTATGCAATTCTTGCCGACTGTGTAAAAAGAAATAAGGTTCTATCAGAATAAATCAGATGATAGCTAATGAGCAAACTCTTTCCATCTGTAAATAGAAAGACTGGGTTAGAAAAGTTTGCGAAAGAAAATTATAGGAACTTAATTTAGATGGATTTTTTGGGGGGTTATTTAGGTGGATTTTGTTTGGGGTTTCTTTGTTTGTTTGTTTCTTAAATCTTGACACTTTAGTTCTATTGGATTAATTTCATTTTCAAAAGAAAAAACCCAACAAAACATTATGGGGAATTATTGAAATACAATAGATGTTTTCCTGGGAAACTTGAGAACCTTGGGGAATTTCCAGCATTTCAGTGCTGAGTAGGTTACATAGCTCTAGTTTGCATTTCCATGTTTTTGAATGCTTTGTCAGTTTGACCCTTTTTACAACATCTGATAATGCCTCAGCCCATACAAAATGCAATCAGTATTAAGATCTTCCAGGCCAGATTAGGAATTAAGACATGGTACAGTTGGGCAATCCCTGTATTTCTTAGGTGACAGGGTAAGAAAAGGATGGATAACAGTATTTTTATGCCTTTCTGTTCCCTAGTTTTAGGTCTGGCAGCCTGTGGTGTAGAGCAAGCCCAAGGTTGGCTCCTGCTGAGTGGTCCAAGGGGCATTCCAGCTGCAGCTCCTCTCTTGCTCAATATACACCCTGCTATACCTGGCTCTCACACAGGAATACCTGGGCAGGGAGTTGCCAGGGAAGTAACAGACAGATTTTATGATAATTTTCTTTCCCTATTCTATTCCTTGCACTGGAAGAACAGCTTGGAAAAAGAATAAACATCCAAGGATCAGGGTGCTCTGAATAATTCAGGCTATTCTATTTCACGTAGATGTTTGGTATAAGGCACTTTTTCAGTTCTCAGTTCATTTTCTCTGCCTGTTTGTCACATGGCCAGCACCAGGACAGAGCTGCATGCCCTTTCCATGCACACAGAAGGCAGGCCAGGGCTCAGAATTGTGCTTTCTACACTGCAGCCTCAAAACTGCACTGTACCTCTGGCCTAACCTGCTGGTGTTCCATGGCCATGGCTGAGGAGCTGCAGGGTTCCCCCCAGGAGAAGGACAAAATGGCCTTTTCATTGTTTTCATGGCAGGAACCCTTACTGTTATTAATGTTGTTATTTTATTAGTTATTGTTGCCTGTCCAAATCTTGTCTACATGCATAGAGATGGAGTGTCTATGGAGGAAGCAGATTTCAGTCACCATGACCAGGAGTGTAGGAAATGCTTCCCATGGCCCAGTGCCACACTCTGGGATGTGCACATCTTTTATTGCGTGAATTGTGAATTACGTGGGGCTTTGAGTTCCCTCCCAGAACTGGGCTCCCATCATGCAGTCACTTCCATAGGGGAAACTGTCATTTTCCACAAAGGCCCAGAGTGCTTAGATGAGACAGATAAGCAAGGGATGCAGAAACACCAGCAAAGGGAAGGGAAGTGACTCACCTGTGGGCTATCAGCTCCCAGTACAGAAACGGGGTGGTAGTCACAAAGGGTCAGTGACACCATGCTGGGATGACACAGCTCAGCCCTTGTCACAGGATCTCACATGGGTGGGACAACCTTAATGCCCGTAAGGCTACAGGAGTAGAAGGGCCCCAGTCTCTCAGATAAAAACACGCCTACAAATTCAGATGTCCCTGTGCACTGCTTCATCCCCATACATTGCCTTTATTTACTCACTGGTAGCAGGAGGGTTTAACTTGGACTTTCATGGTTCATACATTTTTGGTGCTCTGCACAGAAGTGACTTTATCCCTGGGACAAAGCAGTGCTTTCCCTCATGACTGTCAGCACCCAGGGTAAACCATCCCTGCCCAAATTAAGGCCTGAGCCAAAAGACACTTTATCTTGTGCAAAAATACAGATTTGACATTTTTTCCAGCCCTGCTCAGGTCACTAATTAAAAGGCTAGGAAGTGAGCACACATGAAATCATTCCTTCCGTACAGGCAGACAGATGGAGAGAAATTCCAGCCTGTTTCCACTCTTTTGTCTTCAGGGCATTTTTGGAATTTCCTTCAGGAAGTGAGGTTATGACCCAGAGCCTTCCTCGGTGAGTAGGCTCTCATTTCCCACCATAAACCCTGCACAGCAATTGACATACAGTACGAGAAGGTGAGGTTTATCTTCACACTCCAACTGCATCCTGTATGAGCTCCATGGAACTTAAAAGAAATACTGAGAGAGAACAGCCACAAGAAAGGAAATGGAAGTCAAACCTTTGGAAGAAATAACTCAGTATCCATTCAAACTGCACTGCCACCGTGGCGGACCCAACAGAGCTGCAGCACTGGCGCAGTTGAGGCCATCATTCTGTGTCTCATGAACTTCCTTGACATTTGCAATAAGCTAGAATTGAACTTATGAATTACATTGGTGATACAAGTGAATTACTTCACTTTTCTACTCTAGGCTGTCATGGTTAAACTGGCAGCTATCTGGTTTTCCTTCTGTTGGTGCTTCATTAGCTGTTGGAGAAGGATTGCTGTTGTAGAGATTCTTCTAGCAGCATTTCAGTCATACAGCACATGCTGACAAAAAACTTCATTTAAGTTTGTATTTCATTTTGTATTTCCCATGATCCTGTGATATCACACATTCTGTCCCTACAGAATTGACTTAATCCCAGTATGTACTAAAATCAAGGAATTCTTTCACTGACTTCTGTCAACAGGAAAACCACACCTGGCATGAAACCACCACTATTGTACAAAACTGCTAATAATCTGATAATAGAATCATTTAAAAAATCAGTTTATTAATGTTTAGAAGTCAATAAAGCTATGTGCAAATTGAACAATAAAAGTCAGAAACATTTTAAATACTATTTTTTAAACCAGAAAAAAAAACCCCAACAGTTTAATTGCACTGGAAATTTTACTACAAAGGCAATACGTTTTCTTTACAAAATACCACTCCTAGGAGTTGCTGACGACTGTAGATCAGTCAATTGCTCTCAGCTATCCCAGATATACCACATTTGTTATAGCAATACTTTAGGCGCATGAAGACTCCTGTATCTTATTTACATTGTACACATTCAACCCCATTAGCACAGGTTAGAAAAATAGAGAAGTAAAAATGATACTGTAAAACAAATACATTCAATTTAACGACAGGTACTTCTTCCATGATAAAATACAGACATCTTTGCTGAAATTACAAACATTAATAAAATGTGCCAAAATGTATTGCATTTTGTTATGGAAGTGCATTTATCTATTGTCATTTCACTTCAACTTTCTTTTTATTTTTTCTGAAACCCGACGTACTCTTTTCTGATCTTCCAACTGATTCTTACTTTTGGAAAGACTGTGAACCTGACGCTGAAATACCCCCTCAGTTTTTAGCTCCTCTTACTTAGGCAAAAAATGCCATTGTTTTCAATAGTATTTTTTTTACTATTTTGTAGACTTTCAGTCATCTTGAAGAGAAATGATGTTTAGTTCTACCTTGCATTTTTCATTATAATGCAGTTTATTTAATGCTATAGAATAAAAAGGCAATCAAGATACGGGGCCATTCTGAGCTACTCCATTAAATCTGACGCAGCCAATGGAATTGTACAGGTGAAAGCAACTGCAGAATCTAGCTCAAGGTCTTCAAATGTAATACAGACTGACAGCAAAAATTCACAGCTATGATCTTGCTAAGTAAAACCCCAAGAGCTTTGGACTCTGCAAATAAAACCTTATGACTTAACTAAAAGCTCTGCAAAATTATGCCAATTATGGTTGCATGTGGTCTAAGTTATATTTGTGTGATCTCTTTCCATGTTATGTGCTAAACAAACACACTTCTTACCAACGATACCAGAGCCACCACTAAATTCAGTACAGAAAGATCTTTGTGTCAGTGGTTTGCTGTGAAGAGAAAAAACTTCACATTCTTCTCACAGGGGAAAAAAAAAGGTTCATTCTCCCTTTCCCTCCTCCCCCTTTCTCTTTCTCTCACACACACCAGGCATCATTTCACCAAGGCATCAGTCTTTCAGAGTTACTAAGGAGATTTCAGGATATGAATGCGCCTGACAATCCTGAGCTGCCTCAGTGCAAAGACAAAACATGCTCCAGGGAAAAAGATTTTCAAGCCAGAACAGTCTGTCCCATTTCTTGAACTCCAGCCTCCCAAGTGCACCGTTTGCCTCATTAGAACTAATGCTACTTGCTCACTCAGCCCAACGCTGCTGCTGTGAGCAGGAGGCGTCCAAGCTCCTGATTTCAGAGGAAGACTCTGAAATATGGTTACTCCTAAGAAGATGAGGTAACATTGCCCGAAGACATGATGGTTTCAGGATGGTCACCGTCCTCTTTCTGTGGGTGTGAGGAGTTGTCAGACTTACTCCGGCTGAACTCCATCCCCCCAATGATTGGCCGTTTGAATTTGGTCCCAGAATCTGCTGGGGAACATTTGCAGCAGCACAAAATCTTGATGAAAGCCCTCCGCATCTCTTTGTTTGTCAAGGTGTAGATGATAGGGTTTGTGGCTGAATTGAGCACGGCCAGTACTAAGAAATACTCTGCTTTGTAGAGGATTGGGCAGGCCTTCACTTTGCATCCCACATCCAGCAAAAGCAGGATAAACAGAGGAGCCCAGCAGGCAATGAAGACACTCAAGACAATGATCACTGTCTTGAGCAAGGCTAATGACTTTTCTGAGCTCCTAGTAGCTTTGGTAATGTTTTTCCGAAAGGTCAGCCTGCGGCTCCTAGTCCTCACCATGGAGTAGATCCTGCAATAGAGGACCACAATGGATAACAAAAGGCCAGTGAAAACGGTTGTGCAAAAGAGGATATAGTGCTTGTGGTAGAGAGGCAGCACGGTGGAGCAGTAGGACAAGAGGTTCTTGCAGTTCCAGCCCATGATCGGGAGTCCCCCGAGGATGGCAGAGATGACCCAGCACGCACTGATCAGCAAGAAGGAGCGGAAGCTGTTGCTGCCATTGTGGAGTTTCATCTTCAGCATGGTGATGTATCTCTCAATGGCAATGGCCAACAAGCTGAACACAGAAGCTGACAAGGCAACAAACATGCTGCCTTCTCTTACAAACCACTGGTTGGGGGTCAGACTGTAGGTTTTGTGTCCAGATAGCAGGAGGTTGGCAGTGTAAGCCACACCAGCCAGCAAGTCTGAAAGAGCCAAGTTCCCAATGAAATAGTACATGGGTCTGTGAAACTTCTTGGTTTTCCAGATGGTAAGCAAGACAAAAATGTTCTCTAAGATTATAAAGCAGCAAATGATGATAAAAACCACCGACGTCACTTTAATTCCAGTGTCCACATTGCTCTCATTTAGCTTTCCCGTGTAATTATAATGCTCTTTGATGACATAGTTGACATCAGTGTTGGTGGGGTTGCTGGTGACCTTCTGCGGGGCAGTGGTGCCGAAGTTCATGGTGCCGGGCTGGGGACTGCTCCCCCAGCGGCCACCGGACGGTGACGCCGTCCGCAAACCCGGTGGCTGCCCCGCAGCTCCTTGGCCCCACAGCCTGCCCGGCACTGCTGCACAGCCTCACAAACTGCAGCCCTGAGAACAAGAGGCACAAAACCCAGACTTAAAAGAAGGAAGACAGTGTAGCAAATGCTAAAGGGTTTAAGATAATCTGCTGGTTTAACTGTGCATCAGAGTCATAAATGTATTCACACATGAATCAGTTTCATTCAGCTGGTAAAATACGTTTAAAAGGTGGTTAGGCACATTCAATAGGTAAAGCTAATAAGACAAAAAAAGTTCTGTCACGCAGAACTGAACAAGTCGGAGTCAGCAAGGACTGCATTATTGGACTTCTTCTAACACAAAAGATCTCAAAGCTCCCCAGCAGTAAGTTCTAGTTTTTTTGCTTCAGTGGGAAATACAACAGCACAGATTTAGAAACAGAAAAGACCTGCTTGATTAGATTTAACTCCAAATGTATGAAAGTCTGCACAGAAATTACTTGACAGGAGACCCGTATTCTCCTCCATTAATAAAGTCTGAATGCACTTTGGAAGGGGGTAGTTATGCAATTTACTGATGCCATCGCAAACAGTGGTAAATTCACTGATGTAAATATAAACAAGAGATCATCTCAAAGCTGTAAACAGGTAAGGGGTGCCCTTGCTAAATACAAGTAAGAACATGCTTTACAAAACCCACAGCAGCAAAAAGTTCAGAAAAGCAAGAAAAATACATAATTAAGCTAGAGAGCAAGCCCATTCCATGGGTCTGAAACAAAGTACGTCAAAAAAACCCCTTGCATTTAAATAACTAGTCTTGCAAGCTTTTGAAATGGGCATAATTAAGGAATACACTTATAGAGGAAACTCCCTTTACATATAAAGGTTTTGTAGTGGACATTTAAAAAGAATGAAACACGTAATATTATGCAAGGAAAGAAGAACAGGCAGATTTGTTAAATTACAGCCTAAGCGGGGCAAAGCAAGAGGGGCGAGACCAGTGGGCTCAGCTCCCTGCTCTATTGCCGGGCTCCAGTCCGCATCGCTCCCGGGCAAAAACTCGCACCGCTCCTGTCCCGCACTGCTCCAAGGCTCCAACCCGCACCGCTCCTGTCCCGCACTGCTCCAAGGCTCCAACCCGCACCGCTGCTGTCCCGCACTCGCTCGGGCTCCCACCCGCACTGCTCCTGTCCCGCACCGCTCCTGCTCCTCTTCGGTCTCTAGCGCGCGTGGCTGCCGTCCCACACAGCCTCCGCTGGACGCGGCACGCAGCCGGGCACGCCGGGGTCCAGGCAGCCTTCTCCCCACCCCTTCTTTTTTGTTTCGGGGCCGCGGGGGTCGCGCCGAGCGCGGACCGCAGCGCTGGGACTTCAGGCGGCCCCGCGGTGCGGGGGGTGCGCGGCCGCGGCTCCCCGAGCCTTACCTCGCTCAAGCGCGGCGCGGAGCCCAGACCGGCCCCGCACATCTTGCGTGCCCGCGGAGCAACTCCGGTGGGCGGGCTGGGGGGCTCGGTGGTTTTAATGTTTCTGCTGCCGCCGCTCTCCACCCCGTTTCCGATTCCCTGCCTCCCTTGCACGAACCTNGGGGCCGGGTTCCAGCCGTCCCTGACCTGGGAGCCGCCGCCTCCCGCCACCGGGCGCAGCCGGCATTCCGGGGAAGGAGGGATTGGCACGGCCCGGCCGGCTCCGAGCACGGCTCCTGCGCCTCGCGGGGTGCCGGGGGCAGCTTCCCGCCCGCCCGTCTTTCTTACCCCCGAGTAGGCACAGAAAGGCTATGGCCAAAGGCAGCATCCCGTATGCTACCTCCGTTCTCCCTCTCAGAGGCCAGTGTAAGTCACGTTTAAGGAAACACCTGGAAGAAGTTCTTCCATTTTCTCACTACACCAAGGTGTGTTTTTGCCGTGGCAGGCCCGGTGGCTGCCACCCGCACTCGTGGCTGCAGAGTGACTCACCAGCGGCTCCCCACGGGCAGGCAGCAGCGCGATGGGGCGAGGACGGTGCCAGGCTGCGCACTGGTGGGGGCAGAAGCCAGAACTGGCCCATGGGAGATAAACTCTGCTCCTGCCACCGTCAAACAGCACCAGGTGTTGGTGTTTCACATGGAAAAAAATCCAACCAAACAAACAAAAAACCAAAGAAGCCCCAAAACCCCCGAAAAACCAAAAAACCCCTCTGCATGTTCAGAGGATGCTGTAAAACGCCTATGTTTGAAAGTGTGAAGAAAAGTTTTTAATGCATTTTTTTAGAAACAAAACTGGCAATGGCAACTACTTAACAGTTACCACTGTATTATATAAGGACAGACACAGAAGTGAGATAAGGTTTTATAATTCCTTCTCCCTTCAGACTTTTAAAACAAAAACCACCTTTGGTGTATGTGAAATGCCAGCTCTGGTGGTATTCTACCATTGCACTTACTGCAGAAATTTTCCTCTTCCTTCCTTGCTCTGCTCTTCTTAACTTCAAATTGAAATGGAAAAGAATATCACAATAGGCCAAAGCTCAATACATTGAGTCTTTGAGTTTATAGCATCGTGCCCATCAATTAGCAGTAGCAGTTTTTATGGGGAAGCAGGTTTCCTCTGAAAGACAGTTCGAGTACTCTACCCTCAGGAAGAGGGTCATCTCTTATTTATGCTAATAGTCACGTTTCAATTGCTCCACGCCTCTCTCAGAATGACTCAGATAAATTGCACTGACAAACAGACATTTACTCTTCCACCACAAAGCTAGAAACTTGAAAAGATATTTTGCCTCCTGAGAGCCTGGAGGAAAATACAGCCGTTAAGTCAAACTGTCAGAAAAGGCACACGAGATAAATCATGCTTGAGGTTGACATATGCATCCCCTGCAACTGCCTGACATAGCCCAGATATTTCAAGCTTTCCCCCTTATTTATCTAATATATAGAAAATACTAAAGAAAAGTGCATTCATCATTAGGCATTTTCCTCTAGGAAATAATTCTCACATAATTTTAAGTAAGAGGAACATATTAAAGGAACATGCTTTAATTAAAGGATAGAATGACTCAGGGTTTCATTAGTCAGATGTGCAGGCTTTTATGTTCAGGCTATTGGCTACCATCTGAGAGGACACCGACTCAGCAATGTGACATCCAACAAATTAATTGTCAGAGGCTGTGTAAAATCACAGAACCATAGAATGGTTTGGGTTGGAATGGCCTTAAAGAATACCCAGTTCCTACTCCACTGCCATGGGCAGGGTCACCTTCCACTAGGCCAGGATGCTCAAAGCCCCATCCAACCTGACCTGGAACACTTCTTTGGGCAACCTGTTCCAAGGCCTCACCATCCTCACAGCAAAGAAATTCTTACCAGTATCTAAACTAAATCCACTCTCTTTTATTTTGAAGCCATTCTCTTGTCCTGTCATTGCATGCTCTTGTAAAAAGTCCTTCTCCAGCTTTGCTGTAGGGCCCTCTTTAGATACTGAAGCACCACAATAAAGTAACCCCAGAGCCTTCTCTTCTCCAGACTGAATAAGCCCAACTTTCTCAGCCTTTCCTCATATGAGGTGCTCCAGCCCTGTGATCATTATTTTCATCTTTCCTCTGGACCTGCTCTGACCATGTCTGGTTCATGTCTTTCCTGTGCTGAGAACCCCAGAGCTCGACACAGCAGTGCAGGTGGGGTCTCACCGAAGCAGAGCAGAGGGACAGAATCCCCTCCCCCTTGACCTGCTGCCCGCACTGCTCATGGTGCAGGCCAGGATGCAATTGGCTTTCTGGGCTGCAAGCTCACGTTGCCCGGTCACGTCCAGATTCTCATCCAGCACCCACAAGTCCTTCTTCATCTCTGATTCTCTCAGTCAATAGTGATACAAGGAGTTGCCCCAACCCAGGTGCAGCACTGGGCAAAATATGCAGGCAATTTCAGTTCCACTCCAAAAAGTTGGGTATTTGTATCACAAAAAGCATCATTAAACATAGACGACCACACGCATTTACAGCCTTCTTGACGTCTTGGCTGAGAGGAAACTGAAATACAGCTTCACTCTTCATAGGGCAAATGAAGCCAGATCAGCTGGATTTGCACTGAAGGCTGTCTAAACCCTCAGAGAAGATAGGTTAACATGGCTCAACTGCACAGGTTCTAACCTGCTTACAAGGGCTGAAACACAAGCACAGGTAAACTCAGGCTGGTCCAGCCAACTCTACCAAAACTGTAGTTGCTGGTAGGTGTTCAGCAAGGGGTTTTACACCAGGGTTATACTCCAGCCTCACCCAGAGAACAAGCCACCAACAGAATGAGAACTCTTTTTCTCAGTACCTCTCCAACTGCCTGGTCCACTGATAAGGAAGCTTGCACTCCTACTACAGAAATCCAATGTATATATAGCTCCTTTGAGAACTCGACTCTGGAATTGCCTATGGTCAGAATAAGGAGAAAGAAGAACACAATGTTATTCATGCATTTCAGAAATAACCAGAAGGCAGGTCTCGGTCAAATGCCAGCAGGGAGGCTGCACACATCAGGACACCAAACTGACACATAACAGACGCCTCACCTGGCTAAACTGGTTAAAAAATGTTCTGCACATGTCTACTAGCATAAAGAGGCAGATGCATTTTTCACAAGGATCCTGAGTATGTATATGCTGTGAGGTAGTTTTTAGGATGAGCAGAAGCTCAAGTTTTAGGGAATGTCATGAACAACAATAAAATAATACTGACTGTGTGTGACAGTCAAAGTTCTTGTGGAACTTCCAGTGAGAGCTTAGTGTGGTGGGGATTGCAGAAACCTGGCTAGTCACAGAGCAGCTTCCTTGCAGGAAAATGCTTTGATCTTGTCAGAAAAGAAGCTGTAAGCTGGGGTCCACCCAATGCCTGCATATCAAAAGATTGCTGGCCTCTGACACCACCAGACCCAACTCTCCCAGTGCAGCTGGACAACTCACAATTGCATCAGAGGAGTGTCTGAACACTATGCATCCTGAAAAGATAGCGACAATCCCTGCAAGAGAGATTAGCAAAGGATTTTTCTCCAACATGTCATTCTTTTGCACTTTCAAAAGTCTTTGCCCATATAAGCAAAAACTACTTTTGTTCATTCTGATGCAACTTAGGTCACAAAGGGAGTCATTCCTTTCTGAAGTGCTGGGTCATGACAGGAGATCTGTGAAACAGTACTAGAGTGTAGGTTTGGTCACCAAGAAAATAGCAAGAGTGGCCTGAAGAATCCCCCAAAATTCTCACGACTAGAAGAAATATAAAGGTCAGATTCATTATTCTGCTGCAATCCCTGAACAAATATTCCATATTTTGAATCATTTGCCAAGATTTACATGCATTGTAGCATGCTCTTATGTGCCTTCAAGTAATTGATACTTCTCAAAATCTGTAAGGAAAAAAAAAACCTAACTAATCTGTTCAAATGGGTTCAAATGACATCTTAAATGAAGTACATGCAGGCAGAAGAAAATCATAATATTGTAAGATAACTCAACCCATACTGGGAGACTATACCAAAAAGCTCCAAGAGAGCAGAGAAGACGCTGAAAGTATTTCTGTATCTATAACAGAGCTACAAAAAGTAAATTAAATTATTTTATTAAATTGTTAACATAAGAGAAATTACAAACCATTCATATTGATCCTTGAGTGATAATGAGTACCTCAGAGAACAAATCAGATTTATTTAGTTTATTTGTTTAGTTTAAAATTAGTTAATGTTTCAGTCGCATCACTTTTCCAGTTTAGAACAATCTGGTTTTAAATTATTCTTTCCACAGAAAATAGGTTAGATGAATTAATCTTCTGTTGATATTCACAGTGTTCAAAAATTCTGTATGTTCTTTCCTCAGATGAGAATCAAAAACCTGGTTTGGAGAAAAAAAAATGTCACAAGAACATTGCAAAGATTAAAGCACATATATTTTTTCAGTATTAGTATTCTATAACTTAGATGGTATGGTTTTAAGTTCTTGATATTGATAAATATTATTAATTAAATGCCTTTTTTTGTTTTAGAAGGCAATTGTAAAAAGTTTACTATGCCCATTTTTGTGAGAATCTATGTTTTTAGATCACTAAGCTGAATATATTATTAGGAAAAGCACAAGTCTGAAGGGAAAGAACTGAAGTAGCTGAGAAAGGAACATACAATAGTTTGCATGGATGTCATTGTACCCAAAACTGTAACACACTTTAATATATGGAGCAATCATTAACAGGACGATGAAACTGCTAATATACTCTTGAACTTTCTACTACTAGTTCAGCTACAGAATGTTCTCAAAGGGCACTGGCTGGCCAAGCCACTATTAGGGTCACACACATTCCTCTTGGGCACAGCGATTGACATCTGCTACAATCGGTCCCTGCTGAGCTCCTTTGAGCACCACATCCCCCAGCTCTGGCCACACCTACGGTGCCTTACAGAGGGATACACGTTTCAACACCGGGAAACACAGATATGCAATATTTTCTTTCAAGTGTGTAGATATCTTACTGGAGGCTGCAAAAAGTTAAAAAAACTAGGTACAGAAAAGGTCTCCCAACACAAAAATACAAAAAATGATCAGAAGGTTGGCTTATCTGTTATTTTTACCCAATGCATAATGGTGAGAGGTGAGCTTCAAAGCTTTGGGAGGGGTGTGGCAATGTGGAAAGAGTTAACTGCCTTGGATTCAATCAGGAGCAGCAAGAGCTACACCACCTTTACCCTCATTTTCAAAAGCATGGGTTAACCACAGAGGTGTGAATATTATGCAGTCAGCTTGGCCTAGCAGATTTGTGAACTTTTCAGTATTACAGTTTCTTTTGTACATATGCTACCCAGAAAATAATGCCTTGGAAGTCATGTTGGGGGGACAGGTGTGATGGAAAAACTTCTGCCGCCTGATTAAAAAACAATCCTGAATACACACTTTAAAAATCCATTTTCATTATTTTCCAATGAAACATTCTTAGGTGCCTTCATCTCCAGTACTATAAGAGAAGAAAACCAGAAAGAAGCAAGAAAAGTAAAAGAGGGAGCTACTCAGAGTCAGGCAGGAAGCTACTTGGCTGCACAGAAAATGGCCTCACCCTTTCAACTGACTTTTAGTTTATACTTTTCTTTTCCTTATTTGTTTCAAGAGAGTTTCCGTCCTTAGGCGTCACAGAGCTCCCGCAAAAGCAGCTGACTGCATTTAGGTAGATAGCACTGATCAACTGCATCTTATTTTAAGTAATGGTTTATCTCAACTGAAAAGGAGTGTCCCAATCAGACACTACCATAAATGACATAATGGAAGGGGAGAAAAAGCGCCTTCAGTTTCCTGGTGTATTCCCTGATCCTATTGGCAAGATGATGGGTTACACAGATGAAATGGATGCATTGATGTATCCTAAAAAGGGTCACTGTAGAAAGGCAAACAAGTTTTCTCTCTAGGGGAAGTTTCTTTTACATTAATAAGAACAAGAGGAGGAATTTCAACCCTAGGGAACAATATGCATATCATTCTAAGAATTCACCTGAGGGATAAATTCTGAGTTTAAAACAAAACAAAATCTTAAAAAATGAGCACCTCCAGGCTAACTGACCAAAGAAGAAATAAAAAATGGAAATAAACTTCCTAGTTTTATATGTCCAGCACTTTTATATCCTTTTGGTATTCTTTGTTCTGCGTCTCTTACCATAAATCACTCCCTGCTACTCCTAAATCTCATTAGTGTTCACTTGCCAATTTCTTATTAGTTGTCTTATTTCTTTGATCAATGTTGGGAGTACTTTAGAAAGGTTCATTTAGATGAGGTGATGTGGACTTATCTTCAGCAGCCTTTGCTTAAGAAGAAAATTATTACTGCCAGAGTAACGCCAATGTAGCTGTAGATAGGAGCATGAAGTATGAATCCACCAAGTCTGTCTTTCCTTCTGCAACCTCACTAAAAGTTAAAGAGGACTTCTCAATGATTCTAAATTAACAAACAGGATACAAAACTTGTGAATACCACAGTCAAAGGAAGAGGCTTCAGTGATCTCTCCCAAGGCCACAGGAGATAACAGGGTTTCAGTCTCTTGGGCAATTATAGCTTCTAGCAGAAAACAATGGCTATTAGTGAGGCACAATGTGCAGAACTGCTCATCACACCTGGGTGAAAGATAGCTTGGGTCAGCTGAGTCCCAGCACTTAAAAAGTTTATATCATCTCAAATTACACCTCACTTTGTGCATAGCTAAAATTAAACTCTTCTGCAGTTCTAAAGGCACTAATTGGCAGCAATGGAAATGCTAGGAAAGATTACAAAATAATAATGAAAAATAACCCCACCACAGAAAAAAGTCCTGAACCAACAATTAGCCCTGAATGTAATTAGAGAAGTATCAGATTAAAACTGTAACTTGCCACAGCTACTCCTTCAGAAGAATGCTTTTTTAGTGATTTTATTTCTGATTATTCCTCTCATTACTCATTGAACTGCTTAGATACCATGACCTAGACTGAGGAAATGGTGGCTTGCCTTCCTCGCTAAAGCAGGTGCAGACACCAAAAAATTGTAGAATCTCTCTGACAGAAGGAACACTGAAATATATTAATGAGTTCAAAGCATTCTCACAGTAGCCTAATGTCACCTATGTGGGGCATTAGCAAGAAAATCTGGTGTAATTCCAATTAGCTCAGAACAGGGAGGTAATCAGTCAGAATCAAGTGCAAAAACCCAAAAGTGTTCTAACCAGCATGGAGCTCTAGTCACGTAGCTAGCCCTAACTGATCCTCTTCTGGTAATATTAGAGCTAGAATTTGCTAACTTACATGAAGATTTGGTTCCTTTGACACGTCATTTATGTTGGAAGCACTATGTTGATGTGATGTCTGTTCCTTTAGAGAGAACTAGAGCTGAAACTTCAACTTGTGTTTTGTAAATTCTTCAAAAGCCATCACTGCCAAAAGCCATACTTAGGGAATATCAGGCACATGACTCACTCCTAGTCCCTGTTTTATTAATTCAGATACACTGTGAAGCAAGGAATCCTGCAACAGCACAGTTCGATTTTTTCTCATATTGCTAAGGTATTGTGACTTTTCAAAAGCAGTATTAGCTGATAGCCACTGGTATAAAGGTTTATTTCTGGACAATCTTTCCAACTTTCACTTAGTCATTGCCACAGTTTGCTACATAAGATAAAAAAAGCCTAAAAATTACATCAGTTTTATAAATGAGCCTTACTGTTTGGAACTATTGAACCCCTCATCACAACACCTGAGCCAGGGACAGAGCTGTTCTTAGACAACTTGAGTGGCAGTCCCAGGTACTGGAGCACTCCAGACTGCAGGCCATGCTTGAGACTAGAAAATAAGCTTGCTGTGGAGATTGTGTATATTTCTCAGAACACCACACTGTGCAACTATTAGTGAATAGCATTTCTTACAATATCTTGTTTTTCATAAAAATTATTCTAGAGGCAAATCTAGACAAATTTTTGCGGTCAAGTTTACCAGAAAAAACTAGACAATAATTCTGAGGAGCTGTTTTCCAAAAGGTAAATTTGTCTGGATTTTAGCTCATCTGTATAGAAGCTCTACACTTTGAGGACAAACAATGCAGGCTAGAATGTATGATTGCTGTAAGTCACTTCTTGATAAAAAGCTAAGGAGCTTTGTTTCACAGTATGACTAAAGCAGAACAGCACTGGGAAAACTGCCTCAGGAAGTCCACACACAATATAAATCATAATCAGATTTTCCATACCTTTCTAGACACAGGAACTCCTAAAATATCAAACCAGTGCAACTAGAAGTTGAACACTAAGCCAATAGATTCTGCAGGCATATTTCTCAAAACAGATCTGTGAGCTACATATATCCATATTCATCTCTCTACATAGATACGTATTTTATAAGAAAATCTGAGCAACAGTATAGTCTCTTAATGAGATTTCCTGAACAAATCCAAAATGAAAACTAGACTAATTCTCACAAAAAGGTACACAAAACTCACTCCAATTTCCAGTAAGTAATAACAAAGATGTGTCTTTGGCTCTTGAAGCTCACTGCTCACCTCTCAGCCATGCAAATAGTTTATTCGTACATGGCCTTGTCTGGAAAGATTTCTGCTTTGGTTTATCGGCATGCTAGCAAGTAATATGCATATAACTCTTTGAGTAAATGCCATAGTAATGCTGGGATATGCATAAAACTTTCTTGGTGATGTTCAGACATTGTGTATTACAATGAGATTATATTTTTGATGGAGATTTGCAGTATATTGTACAACATAAATACTGTTATGATAATGGCATTAACATTTTTTTATCCAGCTTTTTCTTCTTGATATATTGTATCTCTCTAAAAAAGTACTTGAAAAATTATTTCATACCCAACACCTATATTGTACACTAACAGATAGCACTTTTGCCCTACATTTTTCAAGGAGTATCTCCTCATTTGAATTAAACAGCCTGATGCAGAGTCCATGGTATAAATAGGAGTCTTTGCATGGGCTTCAATGAACTAAGGAACAGCATTTGAGATGGAAATACAAAATCTCTTTCAGGGTCATACAAAAGCGCTACCCTCAAAAATATCTTTTGTCTGTTGCCGATGTTAAGGATTTCAAATCAGTAATCATTATTAGCAGACATCACTATCAAGATTAGATTCTTATTGTAATCTTCTCTGAATTTAAATTACAAGGTGTGACTCACTGATCCCCAAGAAAGCAAAAAAAGCTCAAACCTTGATTCACACAATAAAACTTGGATCCCAGGAAACATGTCTCCCATCATGCATTCCATTCAGAATTTCAACATCATCTTCTGCTATTGTAAAATCAAACACCTGTGGGAATGCACATAGAGAATCAACAGTCTGATATATATTCTAATATTTAACTGACCAAGATTCATTTAAATGTGAAGCTGAATTTTTGTATATTTTTCCTTCAGAAAATTCTTCTTATATTTTGTCATAGAAAAATAATCCACCAAACTGACAGGCTTCACTGGGTCTTTTGCTCCTTTCGTGATTCATTTTTATTTGTAGACTATGTTAAGATGGTTTTGTAGCATTCTGGCCTCAGGCAAGTGTCCAAGACAAGGGTAGTATGAAAGTTGTTTTTGACAGCACTCTCTATTGTCACTGCTAGAGGTTTAGGAATACCCTGACACCAGTGTCTTTGGCAGAATGAGCTCAGTATTTTACTTACATCCTGTCTACCTTTTCTATGACTCTACTTCGACAAAACTCTCACAAATCACTCAAATACAGAAACAGTGCGACAGTGCTACAGTGCCTCAGTACTAACTCAAACTTGAAAGCAATCACCTCTCTTCAAACACAGGTTCTTAGAGCCACTGCCTTCTCCTGTGGCCAGCCCTGCAATGTGATCAATGGTATCAGTGCTTTCTTAGCAGGTGTCCTATTGAGACATTATCATCAGGAAGCTTCTTCTGTTGTCTTTGTCAGAGCTCCTCCATGCTCAATAAAAAGATTCTGGGGAGCCTGAACTGCAGCCAAATGAGCTCCTCCCATCCTGCATTATCCAGCAACCACTGCTTTCTGGAATGATCCTTGTAGTCAAATCGTAGTGCTCTCTCAAGCCTTTTAAACTTAAACCAGGGACCAGTCACAAAACTAAAAACCCTGTATATTATATACTGAGGGTTTATGAGGACCAACTTGACCAGAAGTGGTAGAGACTCAGGCCAACACAGAAACATGAGGGAAAGAAAAAAAGGGGAGATGTGATAAACAGCACTCAATGACTGGTGCCAGTTTCTTCCTCTCTCTATCTTACATGTTTTAACTTTGGATGTAGCACATTCCCTCAGTTGTGTCAAATGAATTGGTAGTGCCATAGAGTAAACTCTGTAAAAAGAGAAATTAATATGGATCTAAAATATTATCAGGGAAAATAGAAGTATAAGGAAGGATTTTTAAACTGGTTTTGTTCTCGGATCTGGTTCCCAATACAGTACCACAAGCAGCTGTCCTTGTACCACAGAAGGCAGTGTGTATGTTGGAATAAACAGCTGAGGCAGGAGCTGTATAAGCAGGCATGGCCACCAGCAGAAATCCTCATTACATGTATATTGATTCACACCTACACACACACACACACACAAGGATAGAAATAGTAGACAGAAGTTTCCTGTCTTGCAAAGTTTCTTCCAGATTTGCCATAGTAGTTCATACCCCTACGATATTTTTGGAAGTAAGTTGTTTTGCCTCCCCTAAAGAAAGAACAGTCTCAGATTAGAGAAATAGAGAGACAAAGCAAGTAATGAATTAAAACTATTTGATATGAAAAGGAAATTTTAAAAAGGTGCAGGGGAGGAATCATGCTGCCAATTCTCATTCATTCCCACTTCTCTTTGTCCAGCCCCTTCGTGCTGGAACCTTTTCTGCACATTGAGTAGAAGGAGAAAGTAGGGGAAGAGTCAGCTCTGTCAAGACTGTGATTTCCTTAGAAGGTCTTCATCTTGGAGTTATCCCCAAGTGAGTTTTAAAGCTTTCATAAACTTATGCATAGCATCCAAACGCCTTCCTTTTGACCTACGTGCCTATCACAAAAAGAACATAACCATAAACAGATTAGGATGTTCTACAACCAGACAAGTAATAAATAGAATTATTAATAACAAAAAATCAACTACAAATGGTCTTCTACGGATTTTTCTTTATACACAGTGATTAGATCTCCAGGTCTTTTCTGACATTTGTGAGTTACAGTTTTTCCTACATTGTGGTCATTTTATGGTACCATCATTTGCCAATTTTGAATTACCTCAGTATGAAATTGGGAAGGAAAATGGGAAAGCCAATCAAAATATTAAAAACTCTTACTTGGATGTTAGTCAGACTTGAGTGCATAACCAAATCTTACCTTGCAGTTTTCCTCTATCCGTTCTGCCTTTGTTGACTTTGGAATAGTGACAATCCCATTCTGAAAAGAATAATGCTTCTCATCACTAAAATCTGCAGTTTTTAAGAAATTTCTCTCTCTTCAAACCATTACAAGGAATTCCTCACATCTTCTGAGGTTTAAATTTCATTTTCTGCGGGACACTGACATTTCTCTATGCCATTTGCAACTGCAATTATATACACTGTGTTGATTTCCAACACACTACATGGTTTATATCAACTTTAATACATTTTTCACTGCTTAGTACTTCATATTGAGTGACAGAAATGGAATTATGAGGGATACTGCTTGTAATATTTACTTTGGAAACATCTCTTATTGGTGACTCTTACTCTCTACAACCAGAGTATTTAAAATAATTAATATCTGAAATACTGGCATAATTTGTGTACTATATTCTAAATTTCCAGTACAGTCATCAGTTCACACAATATCAACATACTGAAAGCAGAAATACCTTCTGTATAAATTCTGGTTTGATGCAAAAACCCTGAACAATTTGCATTTTTTTTCCTGAGAAAGGAGACACATTTTTATTACCACCCTCCATTACCTGTATGCTCCAGCATATGCAAATCTGTGCTGGAGTTCTGCCATACTTCTTTGCCAGCTGAATGACAGTAGGATGAGTGAGTGCTTCACCTTTGGCTAAGGGACAGTAGCCTTCAAAAACAATATCTCTGCTCCTACAATAATCAACCAGCTTCTGAGGTCTTTGGAAAGGGTGGTATTCAACCTTAGATAAATAGAAATAAACTTTTAGTAAAAACCTTGAGAGTACATTTCATAGAAAATATGAAAGAAAAGGAAAATAATTTTTCTCTTGTTTTAAAATTAGAACATGACTGAAATCATTGCTTCTGGGAAGTAGATATAAGGTATCAGTTTCAGAAGACACTTGAAGGGTATTAACCAAGCATTTTACCAGCAGTTGGCAAAAGTTAACTGTATTTTATGTTTCCCTCAGAAACAGGGTGTAGTTGTCTGCCTGACCTGCAGTTGAACTTTCACTATTTGTTTTTAAGAAAAATATACAAATGCACAGTGGAAGTCAGCATCAGGTCATTTTTATTGATGCTTTGAGACTACTTTCTCTTCTCCAAATCTATGTCCTTTTCTGTTTCTTTACTGATGATTCTTTCTAATGGTCTGAGTTGCCCAGGCAAGGGGAGGGGGCTGAGCAGGGGCTGGGTTTGCAAGTGACCAACCAGAACAATTTGCTCAGGGTGAGGACCTGACCTTGGAAGCAGAGCCTGTTGGCATGGATTGCACATGGCAAATCCTGTGTTCTGTGTGCAGTGTCACCATCGGCTTGTGCAGGGAAGCAATCATGCTGTGGAATGAAGTGTGAAGGAGACCCTTTGTAGGAAGAAAGATCACAAATTGCCAAGAACCAGTTAAAAGAGGAAAAGTAACAAGCTACAAAGATGCAGTTGTTGGGAGCAAAAGGAAAAAGAAGTTATTGGACAGTAATGATCTCAGAGGAGAGACATATTCTGGTACGCAGCTAAGGCCAAAAGAGAAACTCTGTGATATTCCTTAGTAATTAATTTAAATTCACAGTTTATACATTGTAAGAAGCATACATTCCTCTGCCTTTAGATGAAAGTGGGTAGTGTTTTCTTTTACAAAATACATGATCATGTGATGTATTTTTGTGACTGGTCATCACCATTGTTCCAGGGATCGAACTCTTGTGCATTTTGAAGAAAAATACTCTTCTGAGCAATTACCTCAATACGTGGAATCTGGAAAATTTCTTCTACCTCAAAGAGGACAAATGAACATTTCCTGTTTCTCATCTTTAGTACATGTTGTCTTTTCAGACAACAATAGCCAGGAACAATAGGCTGGCAGTCATTCAACATGAGCTAAGAAAAAACTGTGCCCCTGGAAGGCTGGGCTGAGTCAGCCTAAAGCTGCTATGATCTAAATTACTAGGTGGACTCGGGAACAAGGTTCAAGCAGCAGACATCCATGTCTTCAACCTTTGATGTTTCTTGACCTTTGAGTACCCTTTGTATTTCATGTTTATATGTGCAAGAGCAGTGCTTAGGTCATACAGTTATTCACTTGTTTGCACCTGAGTTGGATACGAAATATTCTCATTGCATCTAAGCAAAACTAAAAGGGGAGAAGTGAAAGAGCAAGCAGGGTGTATTACTGGATTATTACAAGAGTAATAAGCAACTTTAGCAGATGTTCTTTACACTAAGTATAGCAAATAATGTAGCTCAGAAAATATTAAATAAAGAATGATGTATTTAGGATCAAATACTGAAACATCTGCAGTGCCTCTATGGCATCATGTGACTTATTCAGCATTTATTACTAATTAAACTGCAAGTAGAATTTATCTGCTGGTCTAATCAGATTCCAGGCAGCACAGTCCCAGGTTACAAGAGCAGTATTCTGAGATATCACCTCCCTGCTTCACAAGCAGAATACACAGCAACAACTACTTCCCTCCTGAAAAGATCATACTTCGTGCCTTTCACTGAATCAAGAGACTCCCATATTTTGTGAGTCAAATTTTGACATATGCAGTTTTGTGTTGGTAGAAGCAAGCATTTTTCTTCTTAAATATATTACTAAAATAATCAAATGCATAAAATAAAATAAGCACTTTTGAATTTAATTTTTTTAAATTAAAATATTCTGGAATATTCTAGCAGCATCTGAATGCAAGGCATTAGGATCCTGAGCTACAAAAGGCATAAGGTGAGTGGTCAACATTTGCTTCCCTTCAAAATAACAATTCTTGCTTCCTTTCTTGCCCCACCCTTGCTATTTTCGTCACCAGACTTTTCTCAGGCGAGAGCTGTCTGTCACATGATGGCAGAGGAAGATCTTGCTCTTTTCTGGCACTCTACCCAGATTGATTGGTGTGTGAAAACTGGCATCTGCTTAACAGAACAGTTTGCAGTTCACATTACAGAACTTCACAGCTGCTACTTGCTCAGCCACAGGGGATCTCCAACTAAAGCACTGTTTTTATACACAGTCATAGCAAATGGGGAAAAGTTGAGCCTAATAACAATCCTGACACATGGCCCTAGAAAGTCGTACCTCTGGTGATGGTGCACAGAGGCCTTAGTCTTTCCCCCCTGCTGTGGTCCTTCTCACATGATAAAGTTTCTGCACATCTGGAATTCAGTAGTTTTCTCAATGGGAATGCTGTCTTACAATTATTTCTCTTTATGAGACTGAAATATAAGCCTATAAATATTTTCCATAGAGAGGAACAGTTTAGGTGAGTTTATGTACAAAGGGGTTGTTTTCTACTGTCTCGTATACATTTTTACCTTGTACAAATTTACACAATAGAGCTCAATATTAATGCAATATCAACAATGTAACTAAGTCTCTCTGAGGTCATTACACAGTAATTTGCATGTCTACAAGACTGGAAAAATACTGATGAGCATTCCTACATGGAATTCATGGAGGAACAGTTTATACTTGGGTTCAGTGCATCACTTTAGTAAATGAAACATATATATTTATTAAATACTTGTAAAATATATTTTTTCCCATAATGAGTGACAGGGCTATGAGCCTTCAAAGAGAGACTTCAAAGATTTCTTTGAGCATAAATCCAAACTTCCTACTGCCAAGTCAGTTACAAACTGGCATGGAAAAAACACACAAACCTGGAACTTCTAGGTTGTAAGTTTCACTCTACATGATGCTAGAAAAAAGTACCATCATTTTACAGTGTTTACCAGGACGTTTAATAAAATATTGAAATTTTAAAAGGTGCTTGCTTATTAATAAATAACTTAGCAATACCAAATTCTGGAAAAGAAAGGCCTTTCCTACTTCTGTAAAAGACATGATGATACTGGTTTTTTTCCCAGGAACTGAGAAGAAAGGCAGCACTTAAGATTTGGTTTGTAAAATAGAACTATTGCTTATTTCTCCTGCCTTCCTATTTTCTCCTCTTCACAGAAAAAAACTCCAACTTTCAATTTTAACATCATAAGGACTATTATAATTGTAAGAACATCCTGAATTCTAAAAGGGAAGTATTTTTCCTCTACTTGTTTCTTTGATATTTAGACTTTGTATAAAATGACTATTTGCAAATATTTTGTATTTAGTAAGTCCATTTAAAGAGTACACTATTTTATGCATAAATACAGCAAAAAAATCTGTATTATCAATTGTGGACAGTGAAATATGAACTCAGTACTGCATTTCGAGTCCAAATTTGAGTTTAGAAATTCATTATTTGATGGTACTTAAGTAATCTCACCATCAGACTCAGTAACTCTCTAACACTAAGCAAGAAACAGAATAAATACTCTCTTGAGGATAACCTGAAGTATGGTTTATAAGATTCCTTTAACTCTAAAAAAGTATAAATTAATGCTGTAACAAAACTGTTCAAGGTGTAGCACCTTGCAGTGGTATGGGTAATTCATTGTTGGTTTTTGCTTTCAGTTCTGGACAATGCTGTGTAGCATCTCAAAGAAATGACAAGCAGGGCCCTCTCCCACCCCTCAGTATTACCACCACCTCAACTTTCTGTCTCCTCTTTTTCAGCCTCACAAGAAGAGTTTTGTCAAATAGCACCAAGAACCAGCGTGTCTCCATGAACACCAATGGAACAGCAAGTGGTAACATTTTGACACTGTGGGTAAGAGGAAATTTCAAAACAAAATCACTATTTTTTCCTTGCAGTGATTTAGTAGAACACTGAAAAGCTACTATAACGTAACAGGCAGTAACAACTCATGCCAAACTCTAGTAAGTCTTTGCGGATGTGTATTTCTTGAACCTTGGTGCATTCACCAAGTATTAAAGTCATCAACCAGCCCACCTTAGCATATATTTCAATGGTTTATTTTGAATAACTAATTTTAAATATTTTATATGATTTTCTGCTAATTTAACATTAATTAATTGACCTTTAGTAACCTTTAGCCTAGTGGACAGCTAAAATCAAAGTTGTTTGGTTCTGACGGCCACTTTCATGGCTGTTATTGAACATTAAATCATAAACAGCTGCCAGAAATCCTGACCACCTGCACAAAGGGGAAAAGCATGTGCCTGCACTCCATCCATTCCAGTTCCCACATCCCTGTCAGCATATGCACACTTTCTCTGGCAGGAGGTGGAAGGAATGGGAGCATGAACTTCCAGCACAGCTGTAGGGAGAAACCTGCAACAAGGGAACATTTGTTGAGCGTGCTGGCAGCCTGCCGGTACGTAGGTGGCCATCCTAGATCTATCTAGGGCAGCAAAAAACCTTCTGCCAGGGCTGTCACAGCACCTGCCTAAACGAGAAGTTCACTGAATTTACAAGAAATAGGAAATGAGGGGGGAGCAAGGGAAGGGCACCCTTACATGGATATGTAATTTACTGAGGCTTTCAGTGTTGCTTACAGGAAGTACAAAAGTATTTGAACACAGGCTTTCCAAAAACTTGTTCACTCTGAAGATGTTAAAAGTTCTGTGATTCTTTAATTTTATTTCTAAACTGTTTTATCATCAAAAAACTGTCACAGGGACCATTTGTTTGTGTCCTAAACCCAGATACAAACAAGTAGCCTGGGTGAAACTGGGTGGGGAAAACAGGAGGAAGGACTTCCCTACCCTTCGGGTCATCTTCCCAATTGGTTTTCAATACGCAAATAGAAATTGTATGACTAAGGCAGTAGTTTGGGTGGAGCCTTTCATGCACAGGATGGGGAGGAGGCTGCTAATCAAAAAAACCAAAGTAAAAACCCAAACCCAGATACTTTACATTTATGCACTCACCTGATTAACATGTGGAGTAATCACACAGTCCTCCTTTAGTTGCTCAAGATGGCTGATAAGAAAATTGCTTACGCCAATTGATTTACACAAACCTAAAGGAAAACAGAACAAGAAGTAGTTTTGGGACAATCCTAGCAACTTGGGTGGATGATTTGAAAAATACCACTTTCAAGAGACAAAATTATTTTTCACATCATTTCTGTAGAGCAAAATACTGCAAAGAAACATAGAAAAACAGCACTGAAATCTAGTTTGACAGTGTTATCTGAAAACATGGTTCTGTCACAGTCACATTAGGAAATCATTTTATAATCTAAACACACTGGAAACTCCCCAGTGTATAAAATCTCCAGGCTAAATTCTGGGAAAGGCTAATGTAGTATAAGCAAAGAACAATTGGACTCCACCAGCATGAAAAGAAGGAAATGGTGTTCCAAGCAGCTTGCCAAAACTAAAGGAAAGTGGAACATTTGCTGAAGACTAATAAGGTGTGAGCAATACAACCCAAGGACACTCAGCCCAAATGAACCATGTCACACAGTCTGTATTTCTATTAGATCATTACAAGACGTTACGTAACACTCAGTGTAAAATCTCCAACTAAATGTGTGCTGTATCTAGCAAGAACTATGAAGTTTAGAAATGTAGCTAGATTTCTCAGCTCCTGTTGACAAGCAAATGAAGTTAAATGGGACTAAGGTGATATGAAGGCTACTTTTTAAATAAACCTCAAGTGTGCATGTATGTGTATGAATTAAGAGCTGACAGTCCTGAAATCAGATATCTTCATTCAAACCTCAGATATGATAAAGGCCAACTCCCAGTCTTGGCCTGCCACCACCCCCCAGCCCTGACTCGTCTGGGATAGTTTGGTCCTTCTGCTGTGCTAAACACAGCTGGCAGGGCAGGCAGCTGGGGCTGGGCTAGGAGGGGTCTCCTTAGGCTGGGTACTCTGTGGACCATGGCTCAGACTAATTTCTTCAGTATGTGAACTTTGATTGACTTGAGCTGCATTTCAGTCTGTAACTCTACAGATGGAAAGTCTGTCTCTGTGTGTGAACACAGAAGTCTGATCACTGTTGTTAATCAGTATTTATTTGAGCAGACCAATTCTATAAAATGGATAAACATGTGTGTATCTATAAACAAAAAAAGAAATTACCTTTTTCTAGTCCTCTATGAAATTCTGTAAGTGAAGTTACCGCTTACTGCTAATTCTTATATACAGATTATTAAGGTCCTAAAAAAAAAAATCAGCTTTCACATGTTTTAGCAGCATAAGCCAAAGCATAAACTGCAGCAGCAAAACCTGCATACATCCTATCACTTTGTAATGTGGCTTCTTTCATGGAATACCAAAAGAAGAAAAAAAATCTTAAAAATTAAAATGCCAGACGTCTTTCCCTTACATAAATGATCATTATTCAAGATGTATAACACAATTAGGTTAAAACCTCCACTACAGTGATTTACATAATTTGTATGTAATCTGCCAGAAGGAGCAAAAGCTGAGCTTTTGACAAATAACCCTGGAGTGTCAACACTAATAAATCATTATGCCACAGCAGTCAGAAAAACATGGTTTTAACACAATGGTGAAGCAAAATATTATACACTACAGTTGAAAGCTAAGGAGTTACAAAAAACATGCCATTATTGCCCTTGAAGAATAAAGCTTTCATTTCAGGTTGAAATAAAACAAAATTCAGTCACAGACTTGAAATAGTACATTTCCACAAAAAGCTACCATCTTTCCACCCTACAGTATACCCCAAGGTGTTTTGCTTCCAGCATAGTTCTCACAGGACACTTTGAAGTCTGTTCCATCATGTTAGATTTCCCATCAAGAAATTTCAGGTCCGTTATGTTTTGCATTAAAAGTCACCTGAGCCATTCTTACTAAAATCAGTATTATAGCATTCATGTGTTTAGAGTGATGTCCCACAGACAAAGCTTAATTCAAAACTGCGAAGAAAGTAAACATTTTCCCAGAAAACAGAGAACTAATCAGAATTTCAATGCTTTTATAGAACCAGAATTTTCTTAAGGGAATTTTTTTAAGGAACTTTTTTTTAAAGGGAATATACTTAAAACATTTAACTTTCATTAAATACACATACTTAGTTTGGGTAAAGTTAGAACCCTTCATTTCAACTCCATTGCTTTGGTGTTAGGTACAGTTTAATACATGACAGTTAAAGTGTTTTGACTTTTGCAGTAAATGACAATATAAAATACAAAAAATATTTTTAAAATTGCACAGTGTAACTGTATTAAAAAATCTTATTTCAATGCATAGTGGAAATATGAATACAAAACACTGGAATTTCCTGAAAAACAGCTTAAATTTGAACAGTCAGTCAATGGATTCTACTCTAGAGAATTGCTTCCATTTGCCTGATCGAAGATTAACACAGTTGCTCTGCATTGTACAAATTTCAGAGAGACTACCTTTAAGAAGAAGATTATACAGAATTATTTCCGCATTTACATCTTCTGGATTAATTGCTAAGAATGAAGATTTAAGAAAAGATGGATAAGAAACAGAAGGTCGGGTTAGCTCCTAGGCCTTATCTGACAGATTGACACTTGGGACTATGTCTATCAAACAAGATCCATGAAATCATATCAACAGTAGAAATAAAAAAATCTGCATATTGAGAAACTTGTGTAAAATGGTTCTGACTCATTGCCTTGAAATAACATGGGAGACGCATGGGGCACATTTCTCATATTTCCTCTCTCATGGTACACCAGCAGAGGTAAGTTCCCCAGAGCTCTTGTCATGGGTCTCAAAAACACCAGAACACTCTTGAAAATGGGGGCAGGCTTTTTTGGTTTTTTGTTTTCCAATTTAATACCTGTTTAGAATGCTTAAAAATCTAATTTCAGATTCAATTCAGGCACAATACCTGTTGTTACAAGCTGTAGTGATTGCAGGTGGGTTTAAAGTCTATACTTCTTTTTAACTTAACTGTTTTAACTAGTCCTGAAGTTCAGGTTTCCCGAGATAAAAGTTTGAAATATATTAGCTATAATCCCTCTAGAAAGTACCCTTAAAATATACTTACTGTCTTATTTACAAAGTCACAGAGTTATGACTCAGGGAGAAAAAGCATCCTCCTTATCTGCTTGAGGAAATGATTGGTCTGGCCCCTATGAAGCAGATTTTGAGAAAGTGCCAGGTGCAATAAACAAAGAGTTTGCAATTCCCCATTAGCTCCCAAAGGCTCCTGTTATATCTTCTGAAGCTTTGTTCTATTCCTTGCGACTCTGACTTCACAGGCTCAAAGAAAAATGTAGGAACACTGCTTCTTTTATGCATGCTAAAAACTGACTGACCACAATGCTGGAACAGAAAATTTCATCCAGCTTTGAAAGCCTATCATGAAACTCTGCAAGACACACCAGAAAACATATGGGCAAAGTAACAGTTGATTATAATGGGGAAAAAAGTAAGGATCTTTTCTATTCTACACAAAAAAATCTTGGCCCCCACCACATTGGTAATTTCACCACACTGTACTTCTCCCAGCTACTGTTAAGCACTACATCATGCTAACAGACTGGTTTGCAATATAGTTGACTATTAAGCTTAAAGCATTTTTTATTGCAACTTAGAGAACGATTGGGTATTTTTATCTTTACTCTGTACAATACCAAATTACAAAAAGTTTGATGGGCACTGTTAATCTTGCAACAGAAAAGCATAAATATACTGTCTTGGCACCACAACACTGTTTTAGTACAATAGTGAGCCTTATCTTTCTCCAGCACTACTACAGACTTTTATCAAACTTCTAAATACCCTCTGGAATATTAAACGCATAAAGTTCAGAACAAAAAGATTTTGTAAATTACAAAACTGGATACCGGGTTTGTGGAGCCCATTTTCCTCCCCCTCCCTGCTGCTCTACATGAGTCAGAGCAAGGGAGAATTCCCACGTCCAGTGAACAGTGCCCATTCTGTTGTATCTTCTATTCAGGCCACAGAATAAAAACACAAATGGATCTACTTTTCACAAGAGGTCAACTGCAGTCACTGTATCTTTATTAGCGAAGGTTGCACAGGTTGGAAAGGTCCACATTCTCTCTGATACGCACACTGGCTGTAAACTGCACTACTCACAGAAACCGTACCAGATTTGATTTCAGCATAACTTGCTAAATCAGAGCTGCAGGCTGAGAGTGCCCCACATGCAGACTGAAAGCCAAAGCCTTGATAAATAAAGCAGACTACTCTTAGACAGAATCAATGAGGAATTAACTTCTAAATCTGTGAAATAACATGTGCTCCCATGCCACAGGCTACAACCCACAGACACCAGAAGGCTAAGTGCCCCTCCCTGAGACACACAGGAAGACTGTGGCAAAACTGCAAATACACAAATCTTACTTCCTCCTCCAAAGGATTTCTTTTCAGCCTATTCACTGCCACAGTACAGGTGCTTGTCTGCAATTCTGTGGCCATTACTCCTGCTGCACCTGACCTGAGAACTATGATAAACCGTGAGGACAACAGGACAGCAGGCGTGAATAGAAGCCCAATTGTTAACTTCCTGCCTGAAAACTCTTTACAAGCAGTCAGTTTCCACAACTGTTAAATGGCTAACTAAACAACACAATGCAGCATAGAACTGGCTTAATGCACATTATCTCTGACTCTGGCTGCTCATTCTGACTACTTCAGTGCAATGCTATCTTAGTTACCTTGACATATTTTTATTCTTACAGTTGACATTACAAACCAGACCAGATTAAAAAAAACCCAATCCACTATATATGGGGCAAAATCAATCCCACTATACCTTAATTCAATAATGCCATCACACTGCGATGTGAAAATGTGATCAAAATTATCAGCAACTCAGCTACATGCCTGGAGGCTGACAGAATATGTACCCTTAAAAGCAGCACTTTGGAGGTATTACAGACAACACATATGTAAGATTCCAAATTGTTTGTTCCTGCTGTAACTGTGATGGCACACAGTTTCCTAAACTGGGATACTTCTTGGACTTCCATATCAGAGAAGATAATTCCTAACTGGTATGAATAACAGCAATCTAACTGATGTGAATAAATCAATACTGATTTAAAATCTAAGATTAAAAAGTTTAAAAAATTTAAAATCTTAGATTTGAGAATCTAAGACTTTACTTTAACATTTGAAAAACAGATAAATTATGCCTTTTCCACAAATCATGTAGAATCCTTTCCACATTTTTTATTAAGACAAAAAGTTATTTTGGACAAGGACTTTCCTTTGCAAGATATTTCAACATGGCCTTCTTCACAAGAGTTCTTGTGCTCACACTGGGACCTCTTGGCACATCTGTATGGGTACACAATTGTGAACATTTGCTTTAAATCTTTTTGCTTAGCTTGCTTATTTACAGTTTTGACAAAAAGGATTCCCTTGCTAGCAAAAAAGGTATAAACCATACACTACAGTAATTCATGAAACAAAGTCCTCTGAGGGTTTATTTTTACACTTAGAATTACCCATTAAGTCCTTGACATTAAAGAAAACTGAGCAAAACAAATGAGCACAGACATTAATGCAAGTTTAGATACATGCTCACTTTTACATCTGCACCAAAATAACTTCTTTTATGGTAATTTCTTATTTTTAAATAAGATACTAAAAATTATGAAGGTTTCTTTATGATCTTTGGCATAAATATGTGTAACACTTTTTTTTCATGTCTTTATTGCTGTCTTATCTGATTGAAGAGGGTGTGGTGCAAAACCAAAATCCTCACCAATCTGCAGCCAGCTCCCCATGAAAACACATCTGTGAACTGTGCCGTTCAAAATAACAACCCACAAACCATTCTCATCTATGTAGATAGAACATCAACAATGTGAAAAAAAAATCTGTTTCTTGCAAATCAGTTACTTGCTTTTGCTTATTAAAACTTTAGTGGAACTTATGAACACATTCACATATGATTTCTACCACCATAAACACACTTGAGGCAAAGATTTTGTGGAGCTGTAGCACAACAGTTTGAATTGTCAGGTGTTCATTATTTGACAATATACATATAGACTTAAAGCAGAATATGTCACCTAGCAAAGTATGTGCTAGAAATATGTGCCACCTGCACAAAAACTGTATTTGGTTCACTGAACCTTCTTCTCTCCTACTTTTAAGAATAGATAGAAAATGGAGGAAGAAAACATGATGACCAAACTGGTCTAAGCCCAACAATGAAGATGGTAGAATATTATTAAGGTTGATTAGATATGTTTTCTCACTTGGAGCTAAAAAAACCAACTTTTTTCCAAGAACAAACTTGGCTTTAATTACTGGGCTAAATAATTTCTGTCACTTTCTGAGACTCTCTTCAAATCACGCACATATTCATAACAAAAAATACATTAAGACATATCAAGGAATTTCTGATGCAAGTAAGAATATTTCATGTCAGCATAAGCTGCACTGCTGAACATCAAAAAGATAAGCAAACAATTTTAGTAAAATGGCACTAAGTTCTAGTGGGATCTGAACCCACAACAACCACCACAGTACTACTCTTGCCAACTTCAGGCAAAAGCCTTGGCTGCAAGCCCTCATTCTTCCCAGCATTTTTAGATAGAGGGACAAGTAATCATGTGCATGTGTGTATGAACAGCTTGCTGAGACGATGGGCTAGCCACAATGCCAAAATCAAGGTCATCAAAGACACTGCTTATGGAAAGGGTCACTTTGCTAGCAACAGCCCAATTACCAGCGAGCACATACAGAGACTGTTCCCCATGTCAGAGCACTTTGCCACCCCGCTTTCATCTGCCAGCTAACAAATGCCTATACAGGAATACTGCAGCTGTCAAGGGAATATATGACTCAATGCATGTATCTTGGAATGGATTCTGTAGGCGGCCTGGCCTCTGTTCTGAGGTATTGAAGATATTCCACAAAAGGACAATCTGAGACCACAAAAATTCAAACCATAGCCTTGATATTACAAGAATTCTAGTTGATTTCAGCTGTTGCAACAGAAATAACCAGTTATTATGCACAAATGTCTTACTGACCAAGTTTTAGAATTTTTTTCCTCCCTTTTCCCTCAGCACTGTTTATCCCACAACTCTTTTAAAGGAAAACAGAAATGCAGGCTATTGAACAAAGACACATATCTAGAATTCTCTACCTCTCCGTTCTGCAGTACAGATAGTCTTAACTCTGACTGTGACCTGAGTCATCTGGCTCCTGGGAAACAGCTCCAATCAAACTGGAGCAGATTAACAAGTCAGAGAACATAACAACAATTTAAAAAAGCATTTAACAGCATTTAAAGAAATTAATTCTTAAAACTATGTTTTCCTCAGCTGGCAGAAATCAGTTTGGCAACAAGATCTTTTCTGCTACAAATAGAGAGCTATCAGTTTGGTCTATCAGAAGTCACACAGGATTTTTTAGTGCAGGTAAACACTATCCTAAATTCCATTCCAAATCCTTTATCTTATACTTTCAGGTACGTACTAAAATTCTAAAAACAGTAAAGGAAATAATAATTCTCCTTTCCCATTCACTTGTTCTTAACTCTCAACATAAAGAAGTTGCAGTGGCTGATCAGTAGAAGCTCCTCAAGAGGTTGCTCATTAAACAAATCTTCTGATCACCAGGGCTGAATACTAAGACCAGGTGCAGAATTCCAATCCCTGAGCTACTGAGCTACTGTAAGAGTTGGCACAAATCCCTCTGGAATCAAGGTCAGGCCTAAATGCATGCAAATCCCAGGGTCTGAAGACATATGGAAGACAACAGACTGTGAGACAAAACAGAAATCTCTGCACTGAATTCTTTCTTAATCAGCACATGAATGTCTCATGAATAAAGCAGTGTTGTATTTCATCACTATGACAAATAAGCATTCTAATATTTTCTGTATGATCTGGGGAAATGTACATTAAATTTGTCAGTTTGGCTCATGGTATGGAATGATACAGGTTTGGATACCACCATAAATATCTATCTACCTTTGCTGACCAGAACTGTATCACATTTTTCCCTGGAAAGAAATTAATGGAAACCCGCAAATTTAATGACTTGGCTCTCTCTATCAATAGGAATACTACAAAAACAAACTAAAAGTCTAATCTTGCCTTTGTAGCAAAGAGAAGATAGAGGGTATAAATATACAAATTTCAGGTTAAAGAGGGAAAGCTGCTGGTAGAACATTTAATGGACTCTAAGAATCTACTGAAGGATTTAGCCAGGAGAAAAGATGAGTATGTTTAGCCAAAGACTCTCTAGCTCAAGGGTAAACCAAAAAGACACAGGACCATGTTCCAGATGCAATTCAGAGGGATTGAAACACCTGAAGAAGGTAAAACTTCCAGGGTGTGTTATTTTAACACAAATAATTAATGTAGTATGTCATACTGTTACAGTAAAAGAAAACACTGGCTTTAGAATCCCTAGGAGTGGTTTTGGGCATACTCTCATATCTGTCATGGTACTCCTCAGGATTCTGGGAAATTGTTTTTAACCTGAAGTGCGATCTTGAGATAGCTGCTCAGTTGCCTTAGGCAGCTGTGGATTCAAGCACAGGGGAGAGTGCTAAAACATGAAACCTTCTTTCAAGTGTTCCTGAGACTCCAGCCTTGGGGCAGTAACCACATTCCAAAGCACATTGGATCCAAGCAGTGCAGCCCAAAACTTCAGCATGATGAGCAACCAACTGGAGAGGGTAACCAGATCCCCAACAAACACTACTCAGATTCTTGTTTTAAATAGTTCATATTTCCAGTTCACATATCAGAACAAAAGAATCTTTCACAAAACCCTAACCTCAAATCCCTTTTGATGAAATACAAAAACAGTGGTAAGCCAGAGTGGGGATTTTTCAGTGATAGCAAAGGATCTCTTTCGTCACTTGAAACTACGACTTTGTTTATGACCATATTCTGATGTTACAGCTGAACTCCAAACGTTCATTAGGAGTACATACAAGAAGCACTACTAAGCAGCTATGGATTAAAGAAAGTAAACTTAAGGATGCCCCCACATCTCAATGAATGCACATCTACAAATTCCACACCAAGTTCATTGGCACCTGCTGCCTTCAAATAGCAATAAACCTGAACAATACATCCTCTACAGCCTGAGGTACTTTGCGAGTTTATGAAAATCAGACTCAGTATAGTATGAGCTTTGCTTAATTCTTTATGCAAGTGTTCTGCTTCCTATAATATTTATTTTAATAATTCTGACAAATATTCAGATTTTAAAAAACTTGTTCTGCAAAGTTTCTATTATCTGGGGACATGGTCTTATAAATTAGTGCACACTGACCTGGACTGGGAAGAGACCCAGGACCTCTGTGTCTCCTCAGTGAGCTGGGAGGGAAGACACTTGAGGCCAGAGCCCTGCAAGTTGTGCTACTGCAGCCCTGTGTCCCAGCAGTTCTCAGATGAATCTGAATGACTCTGTAAACCTGACTTAAAAAAATTTTCGCAGAGCTATGAAAATAGACAGAGTTGGTATTTTGTTTGCGTCAACTTTTGACCAATGTCACCAATCTAGAAGTTAATATAATTAAAAAAAAAAAACTCCCTTAAAGACTTCTACAGTCTTGAGTACTAACAGGTTATTGACTCTTCCTCTAGTATGATTGATAATAATAATTGATTATTAATAATTTGCATTACTTTAAAATAATGTTTCCTGCCTCAGGCAGGTGGAATTTTGCAGAATAAATATTAACCTGGATTTAAACTGAAGAATGAGATTTACAAATACCTGCATTCAAACTATCTGTGAATACAGAGAAGGGATTAAAGAAATTCTTGGTAACTTTGGCCAGATCAAAGACTTAGGCCAATACTGACATCTTTATCCATCTCACACGGCTCTTGCAGAGAGTTCTACAACACCGACTAACTTGCTTTCTACAGAAGACAGTGGTTATTGTCTCTACACTTTCAGATTCTCTACAGGATGGACACAGCTAGCTACTAAACCCACTACCAAGATGAATAATTCAATATTACTTTTGTGAATTGACTGCAGAAGCAAATTATTTCTTAAAAACATCAATCCTTGAATGTGAAGCATTCAGTTTACAATTTTTTTCCAGAATAAACATTAAAAAAAAATTAAAGTAACAGAATTCCAAACAGGAACCAATGACTACCTCAACTAATGTCAAGTTCAGAGAAGACAAACACTTCTTCACAGAACTTGTAATTTCTTCCCCTAATAAATGAAAATTTTTTTCTTTTCCTCAAGTAAGGATTTTGACCAAATCCTACATTCAATTCAAACCAAGGCTACCATGTTGCTCACATAACACATAGCAAGTCACAAAGATATGCAGCAAGTGTTTAATCTTCAGTGGAAAATCTAGTGGTTAACCATGCAAACAAATTACTTAATATTTTGCTCAGGAATCATTGCATTTCCAACTCCAGAGTGGTTAACATCTGCGTGTCATTTCAGGAACAGATAGTTATGGTCAGGACATTCAGAATCTGTATCCCCTAAAGCAAAAGTGTTAGTGGAAGTTAAGGTTCTAAGGCACTTGACTCAACCAGACTATTAAATTTTCCTTCCTCTGTAAATGATCTGAGGTAATTTCGACAACCAGAGCTGGAAAACTTATCCTCAGCTAAATGAATCATGAGCCTACGGAATGCTTAAACTCAGAAAAAGACTGAGACCAACAACATGCAGATTGAAAAAAAGTTGAAGAAATGCAACCACAGGAAAAATCAATCTAGCATGAGATGTCTATAAAGGGGTATCATGCATAGGGAAAAAGATCAAAAGCAATTTTCCCTCTGTTTCTGAGAACTGCAATGATTTCCAGTGACTTATTAAAAGACCACTGAATAGCTCACAGTCTTTTCCATTAGGAAGATATAGAGAAAGAAAGATCCTGTGAGACAGGAAAGATCACAAAGACACAAAAGCAGAATATGTCCTATAGGATAGGAATAGTAACAGAATGGGGAAAATACAACCTGTTTGCAGCAAATTGGAATGGCATATCTAGGCACAAATGGCAAGCAGTAACTTCAATACTCCTCAGAAAAAACCTTCACTGTGGAAAGATGAAATGCATTGTGGAATAATCCATCTTTCGATGTGCTATTCATGCTTTGAAATACTAGGTCAGTGAAGCACTTCTTTAAAAACTGAATGTTGTAATGTCTTACATGGCAGAAAACACTTTCAGTAACTTCCTTATGCTCAATATAAAAAGAACAAAAGATGCATCAAAGATAATTTACTTCTGTGTTTGCAGAGGCACAGCAAAAGTAAACAAAGGACTGAAGAATAAGAGGTGTATGGCTCTGGTAAAGCTGGTAGTGACACACAGTCTGTAACTGCCTTTGTACAGCTCTCCTGCCACAACCACTATTTCAGTAGCTCTGGGTGAGTGGACAGACTACTTTATCCAAGAAGTCTTCTCCCCACTTGTGGAACTTCTCTGAAGCTGTAAACAGGGTGGTCCACATGGCCCAAGAATGACATGACAGGATCTTCTCTCATACCATTTCTAAAAATTCTACATACTTCAGGAGCAAAATCCTCCTCTTAAATCTACAGTTGACTCTTCCTATTGCTATGAACACAAACTGAAGTTTGCTGTGCACTGAAAATCAAAGTGAGTCATCCCAACTTGAAAGTAGCTCCATTCTTTAAAATTTCTTCCCAGAAGTTAGTACCAAAGAACCTGCAGTTGAGTATTTGTTCCTCATCTAGCCATTTTATTTTGTTAACCTGTAAAACACAAATGCAGTTATAAAATACCACAATATATGATAAATTGGAAAATGGCATCATACAATTATAAAAAAATTCTAAAGAGATAAAATTTGGCATGATTTATACTTAAAAAAGAGGTTACTACAAAGATGTTCTGTAGTGTTCAATAGTGTTCTGTAATGGCATAGAGATTGCAATGAATCAATAGATTTCCTCAAGAAAGCATGCACACCATTATTAATCTCATGGACAGAATTTGACAATGTATTACTTACAAGCAGCACCAAATTGCTAATGCTGCAATTTTCACAGAGATTTTTGTAACTTACACACCCAAATTCCACTGATATATGAGCATCCAGTTCAAATTAAGTTTTTGAACACCTCTCACTATGAGCTTCCCAAACCCAAAGCTCACTATAATCCCTTTTTCTAAGATAGGTTTTGTTATCACATCACCTTTCTCATAGAGCTCTTCCATCGCTCTCCAGGTTTCAGCTCGGACCTCTCGATTGCTTTTACCTGGGACTTGTGCATCAGGCCAGTGCATCAAATAAAGATCTAAAAAAGAAAGAGAACCAGACTGCTTATTAAAGTGTCCAAAAATAAATATATCAAACCCCATGAGACAGCATTTTCCCTGCCCAATGGCCCCTAACACATCATCATCATCCAATTACTACTCAGTGATCATTACTCGATGTATCCAGTTAGTTGTAATAAATGTATAATAATGTGATGTATAACATCACATTAACAACTAAGTGTAGCAGAACTTGCACTTGTTCCACATCTTTAGGTCACTGTAATCAGAATTTCATGGTTACATATGCACTTAATAAACTTTCCACACATAACAAGCCCTATTTAAATCAAAAGGGTTTTGGTCACTGGAATTATGACTGAACTACTACTTATTAAGTGCTGCAAGTCTTTCATTTTATGGAAGATGTGTTTGATAGTTCTGCAGATATTTTATATAATCTCAGCAGTGGGTCTGTCATTTTCCCTTTCTAAAGAATACTTCCACTTGTGAATTTCTGTTGGAAACTACAGCACATTCTTCATGCAGATTTTTTGTCTAAGTTTCATGGCAGACTTTGTGATTTTTTAAAAGAAATTTTTAAAAAATATTATAAGGGAACACAATTATGCTTTATTAGATTTTTTGGAATGTTAGTACGATTTCAAACAATTAAGATTTACTGCTGATGAAATTAATCATAGAACCTTTTCCTAATAGCCAACCCAAATCTTCCCTGACACTGTTCCATGCCATTCCCTCGGGTCAGTGGTCACCAGAGAGAAGGAACCAGTGCTGCCCCTCCACTGCCCCTCGAGAGGAGGCTCTTTGTGTGCTGCCTTCCTGCAAGACAAGACCATCCTTCCACTGAAAAAGGAAGCACTTTCAACATAAATTGAGAAAAGTGCATGTACTGGACTCAAGAGTTCCAACTCAGATTTAAATTTTAAAAATGACAGGATCTATAACTCCTTTACAAGCTTGTAGACACTGCTAGACATTCTGAAGGAGAAATTTAGAGATACTTGGAAAACAATCACATTTCTATTCAAATTCTAACTGCAGATTAAACAGGTAACTGCAGGTATCCCAGTCAAGCAGGTTTTGGCCTTTGCTGCATATATTAGTCTGATAAAAACAGGAAAAGAAAATACATAGACTGAGATGTGTACTATTTTCTTTGTGTTTTATAATATTCCTTTTCTGGCAGTATAAATAGAGTTAAGAAATTAAAAAACCTGACTTGTTTGCAATGAGAAGAGTGTTTTGTTCTTTGAATACATCACACCATTCATTTACAGCACTTCTTTGTGAAAATACAGATCCTCTGCTTTGGAAATCAAGAAAAAATGGGGGAAAAAAAGAGGAAAAAAATTCCTTTCATTCAAAACTTAGGGACTACACTAATGATAACTGTATCCATGGACTTGTATATTAGCTTTCCCCCTCTAAAAATACAAATTCAACCTTGATTGAAGATGAAACTGTAACATGAAATTCATTATAATACACCAGTTCCAATTTTGCTACATCATTGCAACACATTAAAGAGAGTGCTTTACTTACCTTAAGAATCTAATTAGAACAGTACAGAATTCTGTACAATAAAACACATTAGAGATGTTGCAAGGAAAACATTATTTTGGGTGTGTCACAAAATCTGCAAGCTATATTTGCACTTCCTGATATCACTATCCCATTTAAATACAATTTTAAACTTTTAAACTTCTAAACACAATAGTTCAGACAAGCCAATAACCACTCATATATAATCATCTTCAGCAAATGATTTTGCATCACATTTAAGGAGGAAGTTGCTCTCTCTTTGCCCTTTTATCCATAAAATCCACTTCCAATTCCACATGCAGTCTTATTGATCAGCAATCCATCAATAATTACTTCTTCACTAATTTCTTTGAGGAATGAAGCTGTATTTATTAAAAGTAAATACCAATGCATGGTATTGGAATAAATACCAATTCTGTGACATTTAACTGAAAACTAGTATTGGGATATTGACGAAAGTGTTTGGTGAGGTTATGTTCAAAACTCAGGACTACTCACATCCTGTTGTCAATAAAATCTCCACTGATCTATATTAGACATAAACCCAATGGATTAGCATTAAGAATTCCTAATATGAAGTGTTCATTTTGATCCAAAATTATATATTCTACTGGGGCTACTTACTGCATAGAGACTGCCATGTTTGTATTTAAACTTTTATGCTTGTATAAAGCGCATGTCATACATAAGTAGGTGTAAGTTACTGGTATCTGATGTTTACCTCACAGCAAAATGGAAGAATCATATATTTTTAATTGCTCCTTGCTATGTTCTTAAAACCAGACTAATAAGAACTGCTTAACTATGCAGAAAAATGTCATTTACCAAAAATAATCAAACTTCAGCAGAATTTCACCAACAGTTACTTCTCCAAAAGCCTGACTATTCAGTTAGACACCACAGTTTGGAAATGCTCACAGAAATAGTTACATCATGGATTTCCACAGACACAGATGCATTGTACTCGGCTCAGGAACTGAAACATTCTCCAAAGAAAGACTTTTAAGAGATTTGATAACTGAAAGATGTCTGGGCTTGGACATGTAAAAAAATGCAACACATCCCCCTTCTCTGTGTTAAGTGTCTGAGGCCTCTGATGCAAACAAAATTAGCTGTTGGTCCTTTATTTTAGAAAGGTTTTGTTACCATGTGCACCATGTCCATATCATCCTATTATGTTTATTTCAATTTAGGCTTTTTCACTGAAATAAAAGTTATTTCACATTTAGAAATATTGGCATTTAGGGCTAGAAAGCATTTACTGGATCCCCAAGTACAGTCTTCCTGACTGCAAGAAGTGTTCATGAAAGATGTGGGGCAAAGGTGCCTTATCTCCTAGATAAAGAGTAGAATAGTCCTTCTGCCAGCCATGTGTGAAGCACCTCACCACAGCCAGGACCTTACTTCAACTGCATCTGTTAGAAAACTTTCCATCATACCTGCAGGCCAATAAAAACAAGCACCTCACAAACCAAGGTCTTGGTTTCATCTTTATTTGTACATACATTCACACCCTACACCCACATGCACATTTTCTTTAGCTTAAAATATTTTCCCTCCTGGGGTACTGTGAGAACACAAACACTCTTAAATTCCTTTTGGAGGCAAGAAATTAGCTTTAAATGATTGATTGAAATATCTTAAAGTTCTAGTAATCAAGAAATACATAACTTTATCACTGGAGGTTTTGAAGAACAGACTGTATTTTTGTTGAGAACGAGATTGTGCCTTGTAGCATGGGAAAGAACCAATATATTGAGATGCCTTCTAACCATGCATTTTTAAAAAATAATCTTAAATCAAAAATTCACCTTGATTCACAGTATCAGGATGCACCTGAGAAAGAAGAAAAAACCTCCAAACATTCACAATTTGTACTGTATTTAACAGCTTTTTAAAATATTCTTTGCAGACAGTCAGGCTGTAATAGCGCAGCAGTGAGCAGAGGCCTGAAGGTCATTAAATGTCGATGCACAGTGGTGCAGGAAAACTAAAACTAACACTTGAGTTGCTTTCACACAGGCATTTAAAATAGAATGGCTTATTACTTCTTAGTGGCTACAGCACCTACAATCAGCACACTTCCTCTTAAGTGGAAACTACAGGGCCATCTTGCAGGTTTAAAAGCCAACACGATGTTGTTGTGGAAATAAAAGTTTGCAATTCTATTCAAATCCCTAGTACAATATTTTTTTTAAAAGTCAAAATTGATTAAAACAAACCTAGTTGTATGAAAAACAAGCCCTGCCTTATATCAAGCCTAAAAGCAGAAGTATATTTTGCAAAGTTTCCTAGCTATCTTAATGCAGTGATCATATTTCCTTGCTTTTCTCAATAGTCACTGTACTTAATTACATGATGTATTTTTCTTTCTCACTCAGTCTTTTTTGTTTTGTGTTTCCTTCTATTGAAAAAGGATCAATGTGAAACAAGCAACAAAGTGTTTTGAAGCAATACAGAATTTGAATTATGATAATATACTCATTTCTCATGGCTCCTCTATTACACTGAAGATGCTGATAGTGCATTTGTCCAGCTCCAGCTGGGGATTGTGATAGGCCAAATTTGCCTGAACAGGACCAACTCGGAACAGTCAAAAGGAAAATAAAATTGTTTATGAGTTCGGTAACCCACAACACATTCAAGAAGTTACTTTAGAGGTTGGATCTAAATCCCAAGGAATGTATTCTGCTACTGCCAAACCTGTAAGATCTGCTGCCATTTCATATTGGTTTAGTCTGACTGCTAGTTGAGGATCACATTTAGAAAATGCAAGGAGCAGAGTATCTGTTACAACCACTGCCCACAAATAATACAAATTTCCATCATGTCATGGATACATAATCTTCCAGCCCAAAAATCCCGGAACACTGCTCTCCTAGTGCCATTTGTCTGAAAAGTGTTCACTGAAGAGGCTTCATAACATTTTACATGGAGGATTTTTTCTCTTAAAAAGCTTTAAGTGACTGCTTTCAACAGCTCACATTCCATATACTGATAATGCACACATTTATTAATTCCTGTTAGATTACTTCTCAGGTTTCTAATTCAGTCTTTATGGATGGATTGGGTAACTCATATGGACCCTCAAGAAAATTAACATGAACAGAGTTTAGCTGCACATTTCGCTGCACATTTAGCTGTCAGGGCTCCTGTAGCTTTTTCTTTTTGTACTCTTCTGAATTATTAACTTTCCCCTCAACATAAAGATTTAACATCACAGATATATTATTTAGGATCTTTCCGTTTTCTTTATGAACTATGTATCTTTACAGAAGATGTGAACCCCCACATACTTGGTTAATACCATAGAATGAAATCAGGGAATTCTGATTAGCATTGATTAGGTCACTATGGCAGCCTAAGTGGTTCAGGAACAGCCTAAAAAATTTTTCAGACATCTCCACATCAGTGGAAGAAAGGGGAAGAAGAAGGGAAGATGAATGAGGGTATTAAAAAAACAAAACAAAAATATAGAAAAAAAAGGAAAAATCTAGTATGGAGACAAACTGTGCAGGCAGTTTGTAACGTTCCTTAATTGGTCTTAGTAATAAGTGCACAAGAAGTCTCAGCTCAGAACACATCTGACAAACAAGTTCTGTTTATGCCATTCCAGGAATTCATTCACATGATGACAGCATTAGTACATTTCTTGCTCAGATTTTCTTTTTTCAGGCATTTCTGCTTAGCAGAAACTCAGTATTTGTGTGAGCATCTACTCCAATCTACTACCTGAGAAAATAACAACTTACAGTATTAGAAGGAATCACTGCAAATGACTTCTTGGAAATGAGTCAAGTTTTCTTCTCATTAACATTCAGCACCAGTGCCAAAGCAAGCAGAAGGAAAAAGAAAGCAAACACAAAATATAACAAGCAGAAAACAGAGAACAGGAATAATGTTATTTCTCAGTTTAAAGGAGAAAGTCAGGACTTGAAACTTCGTTTATGGAAGTCTCATTGCAGTGACCTGCATTGGCACAGGACAAACAAAAAGGAATTTTATTTCATTTTGCATAATTCTGTGCCTGTGAAGGAAGTTAAGGGATACATTTCCAGAAAGAATGAGCCAAAGATGCGCATACAAGTATCTCTGTCTTTAACAGGTACAAGTTTTTCCCTGTTCACCTTGTAAAGTACTCAATCAAAAAAGGCAGTGAATACAGCACACAGCTGCCATTAATATTATACATTATTAATTCACCAAATTTCACTTCCTCATTAAAATCGGTGTACTGCTAAAATAAGCAAATCTCAAATTTATTTTCAGGTACCTTCTCTCCTATGACCTGCTGCAAGAATTTATCAGCATCATTACTGCAACTCTGCCTGTCTAATAAGGGAGTAGCAATATCACATCTTTGACTACAAGGAGTTTATGATCAGGGTAAGTTTACAAGTGCAGTGCTAGTTAAGCTTTAATTTTAGTTTTTCTAAAGTTGTGTAGATACTTCTAGCATTTTCCCCAAAGAATATTCCATCAGCCAGACCGAACCAAAACCAGTATTCAGATTTTTAAAAAGTTAAAAGATCTACAAAGTAAGTTTTAGAAAGGACCCCCATTCCTTGAGAAAAAGAAAAACCAGGCAACTTTGTAACCCTGTTGCCAATATATTACTGTAAAGTTTATGAATCCTTGTTTCATAGGTTTTGGGTGGTTTTAGCAAATGATACAAAACTCATGTAGTTTTTCCTCAAATAATTTAACAGTAAAAAATACCTTTACAAAACATTTGCAACAAGAAAAAACTCTGTGCGCTTAGTGGTACACATGTGAACTTCCCAGAGAACAGAGTAAGAAACCTGCAAATGTGTAAACAAAGACAGATTTTGGCTTCTGTGACCCATCTGTACTACATAATTTTTTCAGAATTCATTCATTTTTGCAAGTACTCCCATGGAAAGCACAATAAATGAACTGTAAGGATTCATACCAAGATATTCAAGACCAAGTTTTTCACATGACTCCAAGCAGGCCTTTTTTGTGTTTTCATAGCCATAATCAGTGTGCCACAGTTTGGTAGTTATCCAGAGGTCCTCTCTCTTCACTCCACTCTCTCTGATGGCCCTTTGGAGGAGGGATTCACAGCCATATCTTTTTGCTGTGTCAATATGACGAATGCCACATTTCTGTAAGGCATGGACCACTGCAGCATGGGAATAGCCACCCTGGTGGGAAGTACCTAAACACACGAAAGCAGAAGTGAATTGTCAGCAGTGAATTATGAGGGGCATATTCTATCATTGTTTTCAATTTTTCCTCTTTTTCTTTTTTTTTTTTAATATATTGTCACAAAACCTTCTTATTTAATTTTCATTTCCTAATAGTAAAGAAATGGGAACTGACTGATCTTTAGGCTTGGAAAATACATGAAGTGGGAGAAGTTGGTGCTGATCAGAAGCAACTCCACCAAAACCAAATATCAACAGCATTTAACTGTAAAGAAGTGATTCAGGGAGTTAGGCTGAAAATCATCAAAGAGAAAACACATACTTTATGGAAAATTAGCATATGTCTCTTATTTTTCATATAGAAGCATAACATTTACAGATGAAAATATTTTTAAAAACCACAAAAACCTAACAAATTTTAAAACCATTTGCTTTGCAAAAAGCATATCCTGAAACCTTTACTCTGTTGAAGTCCTGGTAGCTTGAAGTCATTATTGCATTGTACAATCCCAGGCTGGGCCATAGTGCAGGTGCCATTCACATAATGTCAAACTCAGCAGCAACCAAAACAATGGAATCCTACAAAAGAGCTACAGAATGGGCATGCAGGGATTTGCAGTAACAAAATGCAGTTACTGTCATTTTGTGGGGATTCACTGGACTTGTATTTTGCATGTCAAGGGGACGGAAGGAGGAGGAGACTCAGCAGGAAAAGCAACCAGCAGGAGGACTTCAGATAAAGAACTGGTTGAGAGCAAGGAGGATGATGTTTCTACTTACCCTTTCCTGTTAGTTGTTTTTCCTGCCATGAGCCCCTCACCCATTCACCCTCACTCCACACACTTCCCACAAACAGTATTTTCTACAGTTTGTTGGAGGAAATGCTCAGTCACTTCCAGTCAGCTCCCAGAGTCACCTCCTTGCAAGCTGATGATTAGTACTTAAAGGCCCTCACGCCATAAACAACAGGCAGCACGAAACGGCTCCGTCACCGACTGCAGCCACTGCACAGCCCTGAACAGGCCACAGCAACAGCACCTTAGCCACTGCTGAATCCAAATAAATGAATCAAGGACTCCTGGTCAAAGAATTATTTAAAGTGAAATTTGTAGCTGCTCTTACCTTTCTCTTCCCCTCCAAACATGGTATTTATTTCTACACCAAACACTACCTGCCCATTATGAAATCACCCCTGCAAGTGGCCACCCAGCCTGGCCAGAAAGGCACCAATGAAAGCACCACAGGTGCTACTCCTCAGAGCCTCCCACCCCAACGGGACAGCAAAGCCCAGGGAAGGCTGCAGGACTTTTTCACACGTTTTAACAACATGCAGCAATGAGGAGAACTTAGAAAAGTCCTACTTGCGTGTAAGGCAAGCCAGGCTTTCCTAAATGCTTATCATTTTTTTGCTCATTCGTGATCTTAGAAGGAAAGCCAGTGAGTCATGCTCAACACTCGAAGTCATTTAAACTAAGATAAAATATGGTCTGATCACTCACTCATACACATCAAGATCACATCCTGCTGATCACAAAAGGACAATTTCCACTTTACATCTGAGGCCAACAAAATGTAGAGTAGTGAATTCTTGACTTCACAGATTTTAAAGTGATGAAATTGTAATTCCTACATTCCTACAATTTTAACATGCATATCGTAAGTAATTTACTTTCCAAACATAAACAAAGTTTTAATGTTCTAAAAGACAAAACTTTTGCTTTTTTTTTCATAGTCAGAATTATGATTACTAATTGGCTTAATTTTTGAGTGAACTAGAAATAAATGTCCCTACAACTGGTTGTACATCAAAATAACTTCAGCTAAGTCAACTTGTTTTTCAAAACAGCTTTTTCAAAATCCTCATGAATGTTTAAGAATTTTAGATGACTGAAATGCAAAATTCTTGGGCAAAGAATATAAATGCAATTTTACATTATTCAAATCCTAAAGGAATTTATTACAGTATAATACAACTAGCATAGAAAAATTACTATACTTCTTCACAACAAACCTTTCACTTTTAATATGCTGGTACTGGTGCAAAATAAATGAGGTTGTAGCTATTGTGTCTGTTTCTGGCTGAATGGACATTTCTAAGCACAGAATGAATGGAGTTCATTTAGAGGTCTTGCAAATGGACTCAGACTCTTTTCATGCATAATGGATTTCAGTAAGAACATTTAGGACAAACAACTTTTTTTTATTATTAAACCCTTTAATTTAAAGGGAAAGAGTGGTTAAAAAAGAGAAATCAGAATAATTTTGTTATTGTTCCCCATTCAGTGATGGCATGCATACCCTTTACACAAGAAATAAAGACAGCAAGATCAATCTGGAGGAAATGATCTCAATTTCTACGCCTAAAAATGGACTACAACAGTCCTGGTGCACTAAACAGTAATTAAGAAGAAATCAAAAATTATTTAGTATTACCGCTTTGTAAGCCAACTTAATCATGAACAGTAGATTGATAAGTTAATTATGCTACTAACATAACACATCTAGACTCTAGAAACCACAGTTTTCTTGTGTTTACATATGTGATTAAAGAAGTTACAAGTCATAGATGCAGAAGGATAACAAAAGGTGAAGTGACTGAACTTCCTAATTTTTTTAATATTAGAAATTCAAACAATGCTATTTGAACACATTAAGACTCTCACAGGTTTGGGATTCCCCTTTGCTCATAGAGATGTAATTCACACTGTACATGTATATTAAAAGACAAAATCCAGTTATGCATTTAAAACAAGTACAAACCTGCACCTTTTCCATCCCCTTCCTGTTTCTAAAAATATTTAATACATTTTTCCCCCTAGAATTCACTGATAAGAAACTGTCAAATATAAGTAAGTTTGGAAAAGCTTCCTATTTTGTAGCTAATATTTTAACTTGTTTCCTAGGGAAATAGCGCCATTACCTCACTGAGTGAACCAAGCCAAATCTGACAGACTGGAAGACGTGCAAGACAATTACAGTCCTATGGATTTTGTGAAACACTGGTGGTTGTAAGGGACAAGGATACTGCAGTGAAAATACGGATAGGTCAGAGGACACAAATCCATGGAAAGTAGGCTTAATTGGTTACATTGTTATTTTGTCACAGTAACTCATCAGTTTCTTAGTACCCTGAAGAACACTGCCATCAAAACTGGAGTGAGAAAATGCCCTGACAACCCATAAAATGATACAAAGCTTATCAGAAAGGCAGAATCCTGTTCACAATGCAGTTGCTACAGGGGAAAAAACCCCAACATGCCAATCAGCAACACCTCCCCCAGCCCCTCAAAAATAGAAAATTAGTAAAATCTCCACCCCTGACCCCACCAAATATGTAAAATAATTAACAAACCACCTGCTATCCCCCCTCCCAGATTTATGCACCATCTCAGTTCTCAGCCTCGTTAAACTTTCTGTTCTCCCTTGCAAAGCTGTAGAAGTACAGGGAAAGATCCAAAGCACCAACAGTTTTTCAAAACAGAACCAGGATCTCCCTTCTCTCCCTACTTTCTCCCTCCCTTTGAGAAGAAGTGTCTTCATGTTCTTTGTGAGATGCAAAATGATAATTCATTTGAATATATAAAAATGTCCAGTGACATCAATAACTTTGGCTACTTGAGTTCAGTGGAATAACATTAGGAAAGTTCATGCTGGTGAAACCCCAGCCAGAATATTTAGAGATCACACCAGAGATTAATGATCTTCTGACATCACTACTAAATTAAAAGAGTTGACAAACACCTGTAAAAATGCCCATTCCTTGCTGATTTTTTAATCTCCAAGTAATCACTTAAGAACTCTCAAAAGCAAAAGCTCAAACATTCTTTTATTGACTTTTACACCCATTGTGTACATATGGTATTGTATACCATAATAGGCTTCAAATACCCGATTCTATTAGTTTTGTTTCTACTATTTCAATATTACATCAATATAACACAACTTATGAATGTATTGAATTTTTTGGTGTTCATATAATTTGATTTCCTAATTACCTTATGAGCAAATGTGATGATAAAACATAATATGGCCATACATAATGCAAATGAACATATAACACATTTCAAGGTTAATTGCTAAAGTGTTCAGAAAACCACATGCCTCTTCTATGGAAAGACTCAAGGACAAACAATCCTTTCTTGCTGTCCCCTTGCCGTCTGTCTTATATCCTCCTTCTGATTTTGTATTCATATGATCCTCTGACAAGCTGACTCAAATTGTTAAATGGCCAAAAAGAGAGAGTACAGTTTCAGAACAATTAATGAACCTGAATAATTCCTCAGAGAGGGAAACCCACTAAGTTTTGGGCAAAAGAGGGAGCAAAAGAAGTTCCCCCTTCAGCAGTAGCAGTTAAATAACTTGATTTAATAAATGCTTTTATTCAAATTTTTAAAAAATCACACTTGTGTCCTAGCCAATCAACAAATGATCAGAAAGACCTTCTCTATGAACTTTTCTCCTGGAGCCTTTCTTTCTATTATATTCCCCAACACCATCACTACAGCTGCTCTCAGACAAGCAGATAATGTCACTCTAACTTTTCTATTATCACAGCACTAGAACCCAAGTGCTCTTACTGCTATAGTAAACTATTTGGCATAGTTTTATCTTAACAGAGTCAGTTACCCTGAAAATCCTATGTAGCATCTGATGACAGAGTATTCAAGGATCCTCCCTCTTTCTAGAGTGTAGAGCTTTCCCCTGTAGCAGGTGAAATCAAAGTCAGCCTCACTATTAAGTTACTACACTCCACAATTTTCATGAGGCAACTAGAGACTATTTCAAGGTAAGGGATCCAAATTTAATAACAATTACTTTTACAAAATAACTTGGATAATTTATTCAGAGTACAAGACTGGCACCCAATGTGTATATAAAACAGGGCAGCTACTCCTGAGGGAATGGAGCCTATAGAGACAATGGGCTTCTGGAAAAACTGGTAGGACACCATCAACAATAACAGAAACACACTGAACAGACTTCCATTATTATAACCAATGGTTCTATAATTGGTCAGAACAAAAGCAGCACACAGGTTTATCTAAAACTCAGTCACTTAAGGCAAGTTTCTCTTGCCTCTGTAAAAGTTATTTAGATTATGAACAGTTTAAGTTCTTTAGCAAGTAAGTTTTACTTTGGTAATGCTTCTCTTTCTTATTCTTTTGTTTGTTTGCTTGTTTGTCTGCTAAATATGTATGCTTAGTGCAAAGGTGTCACTCTGGGACTGTTTTTCCCCTGTGCCATTCAGAACACACTAACAGACTACAGTAACACGAGCAAAAAAAATAAGCAAGACTGATTTTAAACTCTGCAATTCTACTCAGGCAAGTCTACACAGGCACCAAGAAACAAAATGCAGGAATACAGCCTTGCCTCAAGGCAAGAGGGTAGGAGAGAGCCATTATGTGTTTATTATGTATCCAGGGAAAGGGAAGCCAGAATTGCTGGTTTTCTCTCTTCCTGAGAGGAAGGAAGAAATGGCAACGAGCCACTGTTGACAGAAGCACTCTATTCCCTCCATCCCAAAGAGACTCTGACTGTAAAGGATATTTAGATCATCTACTGTAAAATGACCACACATTTCTGTTCACTGAGCCACCATTTATCTCCTCAGAACCATAGACAGAGAGTAGATGCAAGAGTAACTTCTCAGAATGTGTCTCATGGCAATCCCAGAAACTCTGCAAGTGCCATCTGACATCAGTGGGCTGCTATTGCTCTGATATGGCACCAATTCACTAATGGATTTCTGGCAGCAGAAATAACTATCACCCCAAAAATGCAAATTTTTTTTTTCTGCAAATAGTAAAGAGATTTCTACTGGAAAAGTGCCAGCTATTTAAATTATTCATCTGTAGTAGTCAAATATTTTAATCATGCAGAATCTATCAATAAAATCTGGAAAGAGACCTATACATTTCAAAGGCAATTATGAATGTGTAATTCATGTAGAAATTTCATAAGCAGAGCAGCAGCACGCATTTATTTAAATGCCTTTACAGACAGACTGCCAAATCTTCAAGCTTTCCTTTCACTCCACACTTTCCCACCACCGTGAGAACTATTTCTCATTAACAACCAAATTGGTTTCAGATGCTCTGCTATAAGATGTTACCTTAGAAACCATTTGGTAAAAGACTGTGGCTTCCTTCCATAGAAATCTCAAGCAGTGAAAAGGCAGATTTTCTGGCATAAATCAAATCCAATTTCTAGGGTTCACTAAACCTTTTCTCCTCAGAATAATGTTTTGTGACTAGATCTTAGCAGTTAATAGTGCACGAAGAATTGCTGGTGTGAACCAGTTTTAAATTATTTTCATTCTATTCTCTTTCTAGACTCAATTGAAATTACTTCCAATACTTACCATACCTTGATAGAACCTTTAACTTCCTAAGTTCACAAGGATATTTACTACGTGCAGCAAATAAACAGACTGAACAAAAATATTATTTTTCTTCCTTTTTAAAACATGTCCTTTGACTACTCTATCTGATAAGGATGACACTAATTAATTAATATTAGACATTTGGAGATACTTTACAAATGAGACAAATACTACAAATGAGACAAACCCATGACTAATTTTTTCTCGTTCATAAAACTTTCACAAAAAATAATGATCAAAAGAAAATAAAATATTAAGCCCATATTCTATACTTAATTCAAACATTATTAAAATAATTCCTGCTGTGAAAGGTTGACTTAAAATAAATTATATAAATAATTTATGATTACACATAGCCAACATCCAATTCTGTAGAGAGACAGCAAATTTAAGATGTTTAGTTGAACATGAGACCAATAATTCAAAGCTACTTAAAACTGTAAAGATAATATTATAGGAAAAATTATAAAGAAAACTATAACTTGTAGTGACTCATAGCTTTACACAATGAAAATGTATGTACAGTAATTACCATTGTGACATCCTAATTCAAGCTGATGGGTAATTTCTGACATCATACCAGTGCCCTTTACTTGCAAAGTGCAATTATGAATGATGACAGATCCTCCTACTGCACCACCACGTGACACTGCGAGGGCTGAGACTCGCGTGTCCCACTGGTACCTAATTGTGTTCATGAGATCCAAGGGCAGCAACAACCCAGCTCCCCTTAGTGAAAACTAAACTGAACGAAAAAGGATGTTTCTAAACGCTTATTTTTCCCCGTATCATCTTCAGAATTTAAAATGCATTTTCTAGAAGTTTCTGAGATAAATAAAATCTCCTCTGGTCCCTTCTCTCACACTGTAATTTCAGCCTTAGAAGTTTACACATTAGAATGCAAAGCACTTCCATTCAGGCACCAAGAATGACAAATAGACCATCAAGTTATGAAACTGCTGCAAAGCCACAAAGAGGGCTTTCCCCTTTCTCTCCCTTCTTCCCCTATAACAAGGATTTTGAACCACTCTGTGCTGTACTTTGCATAAACATTAGTACTGAAGAGAGTTCAGGAATTAGCACCTCCTTTCTCCCCATTTGGTGGCATGAGGCACTACTGCAATTCAGGTTACAGCAGCATGTGACATCACCATTCAAGGCTGCCAAAACTATGCTAGCAAGCTCTGGCAAAGAAAAAGGGTATGATGACTAAAATCTGCTACATGAAGGTTGAAAGATAAAGTTTAGCTTTCTTTTTTTTTCCCCACAAAGCTTGGTATAATTTTTTTACACTAAAGAAACATGCTGAAATACAAAAATTATATATTTTTTTATATATATTATATACTGGAACCTTCTTCGTTAATTTCAAACTGCTTACAAATCATGAGTTCTTCTCTTGGGCAATTAGGCTTGTAACATTGAAGAGTATTAATGGCAACAGAAAAGTTAAAAGCATACACACAAAGTGCCTCTGCTTATACCAGTAAAAGTTTTAATTATTGAACAGTGGTAAAAACTTAAATTGATTTATTACTTAGACTTAGTGAAGGATATCTAAAGTTCATCTGTATCGCATCAGCAATACAGTGATTACCAAAAAGAATCCAGCGTGAGAAAGAAAGCTATTTTCTGCTATTTTCTGCTATTAAATCACAACTTACTATAAGGTAAAATCCCCAGCAAATATATAAAAAGCTGACCTTACAGATTTGTAGGTGTTCAAGAGAGCAGAGACAAAGCACCAACTTCCCTCAGAAAAAAGAGAGAATATTTCTGTAATTTCTCTACTGTGTAGACTCTGATGTAAGCAAAAGCTGGACCAGTTTTTTGCCTCAGATGCATTTATTAGTACCCCTTACAACAACACCTGCACAGCATTCAGTCTTTTTTAAGGAATAAAACAGCAGCAGGCTGGAAGGAGGTGAAGCTGGAAGAAAGCAAGGGAGGTGGAAGCTCCCGAGGTTTAGTCAGGTTGGGAGAGGACACTGTTTTGTTCCGCTGCCTACAAACACCCAGCTGCCTGGATATGGCCACATTCCCTACAGGAGAAAAGTTAAATATCTGGAGGCCCTCAAAGATCAAGTACAACTTCTCAAGGTCAGAACTACTGAAACAGTGGATGAATTGAGACAGAAAGATTTATAGAGGTGGCATTTTGTTCATCACAAGAGGCTATTAAGGCAACTTGGTAACCATGGGTGAGAAGCAGAGCCCCAAGAGAATAAAAAAGAATGGTTGAGACATAAAACCAAGGGAAGAAATAAACAGTCAATTCTTATTACAGGATAAGATTAATAGCAGGGAGTGCCATAGGCCTTGGTACCAGGACCACTGTTCCATAAATTTCCTTAGGAAGCCATGAAGAAACAAGAGCCTTGAATTTTAAAAAAGGCAGTAACAGTAGAAAATGAAAAAAAAGTGAAGGCTTGACTCTACTGCCATTGAATTGTAAAGAAAAATCTCATTTTATTCCAATCCAGTAGGACTGGGTCTTCTTTTGACCACAGCTAAGTTTAAGAATGAAAATAAGCAACACTAGGATTAATAATTAAGAAGTAGGTAACTGGATTAGTAATACATAATGGAATGTTAACATACTTCCATTCAGCATTAGGACTTAAATTTATGTAGCGTTTTGATGAAAAAAACTCCAACACAACCTGATGCAATGAAAGTGGAGCAATCTGATTCTGTGTTTTTTGCCAGGAGCCTATTTGTTGTAAAAAGAACTGGGAACAATACAAGAAGTCCTGAGTGGTTGCAATGCAAATGATGCAATGTCTTAATGCAATCAGCAAAGTAAAAATCAGTAAAAACTTACTTTTATGATTTACTTACTTAAACAAGGGTATAGCAGAGTATCAGGAACATAATCTATGAAACACCCTGAAATAAGGACAGAGACATTTTAATCGTTTCCCTTGAGTCTGGAAGGACTGTGTGTGTATTACTTTCCCCCAGGCTTTGGCTGTTTGAGCAGAAGCTGCTCAGGGCAGTACCTGACTGCTTTCCCAGCTACAGTGCCTACAATAATGATGCTGGGCAGTCTTGAATGACCTTCCATAAAGAACATTATTACTACTGATAAAATACTCACTCTGTATGACCTGAGGAAGGCACAACGAGTAAAAAGACTTGATTATTTTGTTTAGTAATTGCCTGTCCTGATGCCCCTTCCCAAACAAGCATGCAATTAATTTTATTCTTTAATAGGAGGGTATCATTAGAGAATTTTTTATCTCATCCAGTTGTTATTTATTCTAGCTGCCCCAAAGATTACACAGAAAGCAACATTACACAAAAACGTTCTACGTATTTTTGGTATCACCAGCATATCTTTTCAAGAAAACACTGGCTACTTGACCAACTCATCTGAATTTAATTATTACCATCCCTAAAAAAACCCCCAAGAAAACAAATACAAATAAACAAAGAAAAACACACACAAACCCCTGTTCTAATGGGAATATAACTACCATATAAAGGGGATGAAGAGAGTTTCAACAGAAAGTGCCAAAACAATCCTGAAGAGATGTCAACCATTCAGCACATGACCTTGACAAAGGTACCAATATTTCAGTTACAGAAGGAAAAGCCCTTGTGCTACTGAATTATAATCAAATGCTTTAAGAGGGGCATTTTCACTCCTCAGACTTAAAAAAAGAGGAAGTGACAACTTTCTAAGTGAGAGCTTCCTACTTAACAGAAGTAAGCATGAACAGTTGAAATTAGGCATGTTTCTTCCAAAACCTGACAAGGATGATCCAGTGTGTACCACTTTGACAACTGATACATTTTTGGGGATGCTGCTTTAGGTAAACACCAAATATTCTGCAGTTAAGAAACTGTCAGAATATAATTTTCTACTATAGTACAAAGTCTCACTAGCAGATTCTCAAACACATACAGCTTCTATGGAAAAGTGTAAGTACATCTGTAACTTCTAAACTGTGTCACATTTTATATCAGTTATTTGCTCTGCACTTATAAAACACTAATAAAGTCTTACAAACATAACTATCTTATTAGCAAGATAGTGAATGTATCCTTTTTCTAATGCAATCTGTAGCCACTGTGAGGTAATGCATTCTCTGGGGCATAGATTTACACTTGAGACAAGTATTAGGGCCAAAATGCCAATTCATTTTAGACTTAAGCCTACTCCAGTAGAAAGCAGCCTTTGTAATGAAAATTGACCATAAACACGCCTGACCTGGCACATGAATAATGTTTGCTAACACAACTGTTAGCATTAAACCATATGGAATATAAAGTTACTAGCAGTTTTCATAATCATACAATAAACAAGGTGCAGATTATTTTTATTTGTTCATTAAAGCTTTAGCTATACAACGTATTTCTAACATAAAGGTGAGCTGCCTTATAATAATTGGTCAGTGTCTCAGGAAAGTCAGCTTGTTTTACCATTACTAGTAGCCTGGTCTTTTTGCCAGACACAAGACACTGAGAATATGCGTCTAAGTAGGTATGAAATTCTGGATGTACAGAATCTGGCATGTTGTTCCAAGTAACCCTTCAGATGAAACACAAATTTTGTGTACTCCATGGACTTCTCCAGTGTAAAAATTCATCTTTCTCACAAGAGATTTTAATGGAAATGGATCCTCCTCACTAAGAACAGTTTATGGAAGAGCACAGAGCCCCAGAAGAACAATGGCAATCTAATGAAAGATTTAACCTCCTTCCCCTCATATCCCCTTTTGCATCAAACTTTGACCAACTGACTGAACTTCTATACAAATGACAAATAAACTGTGGCATGGAAACCCATTACAAAAAAAAGAGAACCAAACCAAAAAACCACCATCACAAATACCTTTTGATAACTGAAGCTTGAACAGGAAGAAGCAATATTTTTGACAGAATGCTATTCTAGGGTGTTGTTGCACTCTCTTTGGTAACATGTTCTGGCCAAGAAACACATTACTTCTTCTAAATCACCTCTCAGATACTACAAGAGGGGTTTCATCACTTTCAAATAACCTGTATAGTTATGTGAGCTGCCTTCCAGGTGACACAACTGAATAGTTGAAACGATCTTTATGCATATTTAGCATATTTATCTCTCCAAAGCTTTTAGAGAGATTATCTAGAAACAGAGGCAACATCTGTATCTGTTAAAGTTGCCTTTGAGGGACCAGATAACCATTAGGTCTGCATGTTTGGAGGGACAAGAAATGACAAACAAATCTTATATCCGGCAGAAAATGGCCTTGCAGAAAATACATTCTCATTTAAGCAAGTTCTCTGCTTCATATCTGAGTAAATTTTTTGCACTGCAAATATTATTTAATGCAATGAGACTATAACAAAAAGTAAGCCATTAATGTGGAAAAGAGCAGTTAAGTGAGAACAACTACCATGAAGATCCCATTGTGCTGGGCTGCATATTGTGGTATTTATAGCTTGACCACAAATGCAAGCATGGCGAGTCTTCACCTTTTTTTTTCCTCCTTTATTTTCTTAAATTCTCAGCATTTTGCAGCGTATATCAAGGATTTCTTAAAATCAGCTGACTGTTCCTATCTATTACACAATCTGAAAAGATCTGCAGAATGTACAAAGCAATATGTAAAGTGTTACTCTAGCAAGACAAGTAAGTGAAATCATAGAACCAAATCTTGCTCATGACAACACCACTGTAAGTCAGGAAAAGTTCCTCGAAAGCCAAGAGAAGCTCCTGGAAAGCCATACGTGGCAGAAGTTACTGGGCCAGAAAAATTCAAACTTGATTTTCTTGTATGCCATTATCCATTTACTGTGATATGAGCTCAGGCTTAACAATAGGCTACTCAGGACTTTCCAATACAGCAAAAGGACAGGAAGCAGCTATTGGGTGGAGAGTACAAAGGAGTCTTTCTGCATGTCTACTTTCTAGGCAGTTTATTCTTCTCATAACCTAAGAAATGTATTACAACCTCTAACAATAAAAAGGTGGTTCTGTAGACAGTCTGAAGCACAGCTCAGCATATACTGAAACAATGGACATGAGACACCCAAGTCCATTCTCTAAAAAAGACTATTTATATAATTTTTTTTCTTTAATTTTATAAAAAATCTCCAAGAAAAGTAAATTGGCAGTAAGTGTTACTAGTTAAAATAACCAACCAACCAACAAAAAAAAAGCAAAACAAAAAGATTAGTAATTTTTGAACAACATAAGCCATTTTGCTCACTCCATAGTGACTGTGTAAGAGTCAGCTGCATCAAGGACTCTTCATCAACCACCATTCCCTTGTGCCTCACAGATGCCGACATTCCTACATAGGCACTCAGTTCAACAGGTGCAGTAAAGTTAATTCTCTCATAAGAGTCTGCTCTAAGGAAAAGTTTGCTCCCAAACCTCGTAAGAAAACACACCCAAACCACCAAAGCACCGCACATCGCCCCGGGCCAGGCGGCAGGGGAGCAGTGCTGTTGTGCTGGGAGCACACCGCTCCCCAGAAGGCCTAGCTGGTCACATTTGGCAGAAGCACGAGGCTTCACTCAGCAACACGGGCTCCTGGAGGAGCAGCAGGTCTGCCCGGCTCGGCTCGGCTCGGCAGCAGGCTCCGCTCCGGGCTGCCCTCAGGCGAGTCCGGCTGCGGGCCAAAGGCAGCGCCGAACCTGCCGAGCCGGCCAGGCCGGGCAGCTGGGTGACCCCCGGCCTCTCACAACGCCTGTGGCAGGGAGGCAGGCTCTGGGCGGGCCCGCCGCCACTTACCAAGCCCCAGCACCGGGATGCTGTGGCCGCTGGCGAGCAGCACCGCGGGGACAGCGCCCGACCCGGGCCTGCCCGCCGCTGCCATGGCCTGGCTACGACCCGGGACTACAACTCCCGGCGGCCCCTGCGCCTCACCGTCACCGCGGGCAGCCGGGAGCCGGGCGAGAGGCGCCGGGAAACGAGGAACCGGGAAACGAGCAGCTGAGAGCAGGGAGCCGGCAGCCGGGAACCGAGCAGCTGGGAGCCAGGCTGTCCCCGGACCTGGGGCCGGGCCCCGGCGAGCGGCGGGGCGTGCGGCTGATCCCGTTTCCGTTTGGCTCCTGAGGCAGGTGCGGCCCGGCCGCAGTCCATCATGCTGTACCTGGTGGGGCTGGGCCTGGGGGACGCCAAGGACATCACGGTGAAGGGGCTGGAGGCCGTGCGGCGCTGCCGCAGGGTGTACCTGGAGGCCTACACGTCCGTGCTCACCGTGGGCAAGGAATCGCTGGTAGGTCTGGCCACAGGGCCCGAGGCCTCTCGTTCCACGGAGCCAGGGGAGTGCTGGGGCTGGTGGGTCCACGGGAGAAATATGTACGTGATCTTCATATGCTAGGTTTTATAGGTGAAATTGTTTTGCTACCTTGCAAGAAGACTGCAGCAAAAATAAAATGTTCCTTCCTACAACTGTTGGTTTTATAGGTGAAATTGTTTTGCTACCTTGCAAGAAGACTGCAGCAAAAATAAAATGTTCCTTCCTACAACTGTTGGCATTAGTTTTCATCTCAAAACCTCCCAATGTCTACAGACCCTGAGATACTGGAGGACTTGGTTAGAAAAGTGTCTAATCTGTTTAAAAATAAAAAAACCCACCCCAAAAGTCATACCAGAAAAATACATCTTTTGAAGCCCTGCACCTCTGTATCAGCCTGAGGTGTTAGGGCATGCCTGCTGGGAATAACAATTTGATTATCTCTCATTTCCACGTTTCCACGTCGGCCAAGCTGCCTCACCATGTGGGGATTCCCAGAACAGACCCAGTTCAGTCAGACATGGGCTGTTGAACAATATGGAGATAAAATTTTCATTACTAAACACATCTCATGGAAGACAAGGGTAGTAAAAATGTGCAAATTGTAGCTCTGAGGAGTTCATAGATGGTCATAGAAAGATAAAATCTAATGCTGAATAATACCCAAAAAATAGCATACTTGCCCACAGACCAGAGATCTTGCCTCTGAATTAGCTGATGCTGTCTGGGCCTTGAGTTCTGAGTGGCCATGATGCACCTGTATGCAGGGCTGCATAGACATAGCGCATGTGAGACTTTTAGCCTTTAATCAGCATTATATGGTTTCCAAATGCAAGGTAGGCTAGAGTATTTGGGGCCATCTCTGGTTTATCTGCTGTATGAAGATATGCTCTGTGGTTTGATGTATCTTTTCAGTACAGTGAAGCAGTCTAAATTGTAGTCAGTCCATTCAAAACAAAATGTTCTTTTTTTGTGGTTGTTTGATACTGGAAAACTGCTAAATGGAAAGGATTACTTGGAGAAAACTTTTACTTTTCAAAATGTGCATTTGCTATCCAAAAAAATTAATGGATTCCTATCCATCTGAAAATAAAACATTGAATAATAGGAAAATGCTGAATATTTTTGATGTGGTTATTCAGGGTCTTCTTGTCATATATTTCTTACTGTTTTAAGTCTCTTGCAAACATTGAAATCCCAAAGATGAGATAACTGGGAAAAAAGATCAATAAAAACAAAGCAAAAATGCTGTCTTACCTGAAACACCTAAGAGGGAATATAGGAATTAATAACCAGGTGTTTATAATACAGCCTGGTTTACATACAAGTAAAATACTGAACAGTTTATTCACTCATCTGAAGGTCAGTCTGTCCTAAGCATCGTGAAAAGTTAGAGGAAAACTCTCAAGAAGTAACAAGTAGATCTTTTCCTGCAGAGACTTCCTAGAAATCCTCTTGTGTTGATGGTATTAAAATCAGGCCATAAAATTCAAATGACAAAGCTTGCTTAGTTCATATGGTTGGCCTAAAATGTTTATTAAAAGTTATTTGATATTGACCATCCAAATGGGCCCTGAGTTTGGTGAAAGAACTGTTTGGACCCAGTGACCTCCCAGTGAGTCTACATTTCATTTCTTGTATATTCTCTACTTAGCATGCTTTGATTACCATTGTGGAGCAGTCTCAAAGCATGCAAATAGATTCCCTTGGATGAAGCCAAGCTGTAAGGTGTGTTCCTGGGACTGCACCCAGTCTGTTCTGCAGCGTGCATTTGCTCCCTGTGTCGGGCCAAAGCCAGCCTGATGCAGTGGTAGCCCATGGAGAGGAATACTGTTACGGATGTTCTGCTTTAGAGACCAGCTCCCGTTGAGCTGATGTGCATCTGGGCTGAGGTACCCAATGAAAACCAGGGGAGTGTCAAAGAAGGCACAGAGGTCAGAGGAAAACCTTTCTGGGCTATAACTGACTTTAATGGTTTTATCAATTTATTAATATTCATAATACCACACAAATTTGCTCACTACTACTTAGAACAAAAGCACCTTTCTTGGTCTTTGCCCTGGAAAAAAACTTTAATAATGTAAAGAGCTTGTAAAATGCATGGTGACACAACATGGCAGATGTTTTCAGTACAATCAGAAAACATGTTCTAGAACTAACTGAAGTTTCATTCCATGTGCGAAGTTGGTTCTGGAAATAAAGGCATTTAAAATGTACAAAGAGACACAATGATTACTGAGCTGCTGAAGAAAAATTAAGGTCATGATCAAATACATGTTTACCTGTATACATAGTAAAGTACTTCTTAAAGAGAACGCAAGATGAAGGATTAATATGAAGTCATTCCTTAGATGTGGTTAGCTAAAATATACTGAGGAAAAATCTGAGAGAACAGGTTGTGGTGTAGCTGGTGTGGTATTTGTATCTGGTTTGGTGCCAGTGTTGTGAGTAGCCTAAGAGCCAGGCTCAGGCTGTGAGAGGGGATGCCTTGCATAGGGCAGCAGGTTAAATTAACTCTGCCTGGAGTCCACCCAGCTGCCCTCAGCATGCAGCTGTGACTGAGCTGCTTTAGGTGCAGCTCCTCAACTGACACAGAAGGCATGGAAAACCAAGTTAGTATCAGGACAAAGTTCACATTCACTAATTTTTGTCAGCTTAGGAGCTGCTTTATGGGAAGCTCAGGTGTTCTTGCCAGCAGAGGTGAGGTTCTCCAAGACATGGGGCAGACTGCTGGGGAGAGCAATAAAGTTACCTATTCCAGTGTCCATTGGCTGTGTTCCTCAGTGAGCACCCGGAGAGATACAAAAACATTCCTAAGTGTCTTATTTTAATGTTTATCATTAATTTCAATTTCTAGGAGGAGTTTTATGGAAAAGAATTGATTTTGGCTGACCGAGAAATGGTGGAGCAAGAAGCAGACAGCCTTTTAAAAGAAGCTGACATTTGCGATGTCGCATTTCTTGTGGTTGGTGATCCTTTTGGGTAAGACAAAGCATCTTTTTAATTATTGCTGTAACTTGATCACTCTTTTTTCAGTAGGAAGAAGCCAACTCTGTAACTGTAATGAGGAAACTGATTTTCAGACCAGAAACACTTTTTATGTCTGTCTGTATATTCCTTACCGTATTAAAAATATACATACAGTTGTCTACACTTTATCTTGCTTTGGAGTTTCCTTATCCAGGTATCCACTCTAGATAGGAATGTGGGAATTCCAGAATGTAGGAATCTTTCCTTCTGCAGATACTTATAATTTCATTTGTTATAATTTCATTCTCTGTGCCAGCTTTTATAACAAATGCTTTGCCTCATGATTTGTCTGCTAACAGAAGAAATTCTTGGTTATCACATAAATAAGAATATGCTATTTAGGGGGAGTATTTTTTCAGTTGCTGTTTGTACATAAACTACAGCTTTTATACTCAGTTGTTTTAGAATGAATACAGAGTATTGGTTGTATCATCTGCTTTGATATATGCTAGTTTTTAAAATCACTTATATCGTTATAAATGTCTTCTCATGTTGGTTTATTAGGCATTTTGTTTCCACTTTTTATTCCTGCTGGAAAGTGTAGTCTTTTTCTATGGCCAGAAGGATCCCCTTCTGTCTCTTTGGTCAGGCATCATCAATCTGTAATGTCAAGCCATGCAGAAGAGCTTTTCGTCTCCAGCTGGTGATGCAAGATTTATACCACAGAGTTAAGGGGCACGAGAAAAATGAAATCTGAGCACCTTATTTGTGAGGGAAAAAATGGAGTTTATGAAAAAAAGGAGCAATCTATCCAAAGCGGATGATTTATGTAAATACAGATTGAAGGCAATTGGCAAGAGAATATTATATTAAACTAATTATGGGCAGGTGACCCTGTATTTCAGAAATATTAATTATACCCGCGGTCCATGTTTATGTTAAAACTAAGATTTGTGCAGAGTGTAGAGCCATGTTACCTGTACCCTTGTGCTCTGAAAAAACCAAACTACATGGATTGAAATGTAGCTGTTACTTGTAAGCAGTATTCTCATCTGCCTCAGTTATCATTAGTTTCAGTGTCAAAATACTTTAGTTCTGCTTAACATTCTGTGTAATTGTTAAAAACTACCCTTTTTTTTTTAATGAGTTGCTTCTCTTTAAATGTTCTTAGCTCTTACTCTTGCAGCTAGAACTGCTCCTACGCTCACACAGAGCCCTAAGGATTTAGGGGCTTGTGAGGTTACTAGGACAGGGTACTGAATGTTTCTGTCCTAAGAGAGGCTATAGGGGAGGAGGATAGAAGCCACTTGCAGCTGATCACGGAACTTCAAGTATATTTGCAGGTGAGCAGAGTGCTTGGCAGCCTTAGGAGATGCCAAGTGTTGGTGGTTAATGGTTACAGCAACAAAGCAGGCTGTGCCCTGTCACCCTCACTGTTGTTCTCTGCAAGTTTTTCTCTGTATGTGACAACACTTCTGGATGTGCTACAAGTACCTGACAACTTCAGTAGTACAGTGGAAAGCCCACCAGTCTAGGCTGGTGTTAACATTCATATTATTACTACCCATAAGACTTAAAGTCTGTATCAGTGACAGAAAATACTGCTGTGGATTCGGCTTTGGAGGGATGACTCCATGAAACTTTTCCTGGTATTAGCTGAATGCTCATAAGGGCACTTCTGCATTTATCTACAGTCATTATAGATAGGTCTACTGGGAGAAAAAAATTGCTGGCTGGAGCAAATTTCAGTGAATAAAGCCAGCTGATCCCTTGGTCAGTATTAGCATAACCGCAAAATCCTCCAATGCTCCATGTCCTTTGTATATGAAGGGAATAACACAAGGCTGCAAAACTAGTCTCCTCTTAGAGCAGACATTCTTAAATCACCTTTGCTTCTGGAAGTCAGGAGCAATGTTTGTGTAGTAACTAAAGTATTGGTTCAGATCACTTTACTGCCTTCTCCTAGGTCTGGGACCCTGTTCTTATAAGGGTTTCAGATTTCCCAAATTCACATTCCTCATTTTTTCTCTTCCACTGAAATTGATTTCTTTTTTAAAGTATTGATCTTTACTGCCTTGCCAGCTGCTGCCACATTTGTGTTCCAGTCTGAAGCACTTGATCTGCTGACTGGATGCTGGTCAGACACACAGCACCGAAATTATCAGACTAAAATCAGGGGAATTCTGTTAGGGTAACTGAACAAGGCCAGGGTGAAAGTAATTTCCCAGTTCATTGTTCTGATGGCCGTATGTTATTTCTTTCCTTAGTTCTTTGGAATGGCCACACAGAAGTGTGTGGCACATCTTGGGAATGAGATGTCTAATGTCATTGATCAGGTTTGATAGATTTAGGCAAGGCTTAGGTGCGTTTTCATATTTCACATACATATAAGCATATATACAAGCAAAATACCTATGTAAACATCGTTGCAGTTCAAATATTTGCTTGACCTATATGTACTTACATTTTAGAAAGGCTCTAATCTCAACTGTTTAACTGCAAACACAGTAATTCTTGCAGCAGTCAATCACTGCAAGGTGTTTACTGAGCGTTAAAGCTGGGGCCAAACTTAGGTCTGTTTTAAACTACAATATTCTTAACTCTTTCAGAATAAACATCATCACTCAGATTTAGGCATTGTTAATTTGAGTAATCTGGATTAAATATTATAAAAGTTGATTCAGTCTAAGGAGGTTTTTTCTAATAAACATGCAATTCACCTCTGTCTGTTCAGAGCATGGTGCTGTCCTGGCACACACTGGTGCAGAGGGGAGAGGGCCTGGCTGTGCAGCCAGTAGCAAAATCCTGGAGTTTTGGGGAAGTTTGCACCAAAGAGAGTTGACCTTTACAGTTCAACTCATTCAACAGACACCTGCAGAAGACAAAGGATACATGGAACTTCCCTTTTCAAGTACTTGCCAAGGCTACTTTATAAAGTAACATTTGTAATAGTGTTATAGTTTTGATGATGCCAGAAAGCTGCAAAGAGCTGTAACATACTGAGGATGCCTGGCATTTCAGGTGGGGAAGATGACATATGGAAGCCTTATTGGAGTTCTACTTTCCTGTAACAATTAGGATTTTCTTGCCATTTTCCCACCTCTGCATTGCCCTTGTTGGAAGGGTTTAACTTTACTTTCAAAACAAACTATAGTGCTAGGAACACTTGGTAACATCATGTTTTCAATCTTGAATTCCTTCCTTCTCTTACCACAGGGCCACGACACACAGTGATTTAGTGCTACGTGCAGTAAAATTGGGGATTCCTTACAAGGTCATTCACAATGCTTCAATAATGAATGCAGTGGGCTGCTGTGGTTTACAGGTAATATTTTTGTATATGCATATATGTTATTTCACAACTGCTAAGCCTAGAATCTGTGAGCTCTTCTGCTGCTGTGACTGTGCATGTTGCAATCCCAAGTCTGAAGGCCTGTACCAACTGTACACTTAATTGCACTTAGAAATTTTTAACACTTCCTTTTAGCATGCTACATGTCAGCAAAAGCCCCTTTCAATGAGCTCATATGAAAATGAATAGTAACACTTCTGTGCTTCTCTGCTTTCTAACTTCCCTCTGCCCCAGGAGCCTTTGGTATTTAGTTATTTTACAGATAAAGCTTTGTTCATGCTACTGATGGTAGCATTAGGTGTCAGGTAATACCTGACAAGTTTATTCTTAAATAAGGTTGTTATCCTGTAGAGAGCTATGCTGATTTTGTCATATAAGAAATACACACACAACAATGCGTATATGTCCGACTCAGATCATAACTAATTCCAAAGTCTTGAATATGATGCACTCTTTCTCTAATAAGTTTGGTCTGTCTCCACTTTCTGCCCATCTGATGAGGGAGGAAGGATTTGCCCAGCCAAGGACTAGTAAAACAAATGACAGTGTTTGTGCATCTTGAATGGCTAAAGTAGAAAAGGTCTGGTGTTCCCCAAGAAAATACTTCCTTTTACACATGCCCATTATTACTTTTCCTGCATGAAAGATATTATGGCAGTGTATAAATCATAACTAATCACATATAAATTAGATTAAGTTTCTCCTTCTTGTTTTCATTTGTCACTTTAACATGGAACCTGCCCTCTCAAGGTTCAGAATAGTTCCCTGTGCATGGGACCCCCTAAACTAAGTTCCCACTTTACAAAAGCCAAAAGCAAGCACAGGAATGTAAATGTAATACAGACAAGTTGGGGGTTTGAGCAATAACTTTCCATCACTGAAAGAGGAATTCCTTCCTAGTCATACATAAAAGAACACAACTTATTTTAATTTCAGCGAACACTTGGTACCTTCAAATTTCCACTGACAAACTCCAATACTCCAAATAATAATGCTGACCAACAGCAGAAAATCTGTTGCAGTAAGCTTGGGTATTATCTTTGGTTTTGGTTAGAAATCTGAGTGCCTTGTCTGACCTGGCTCAAAACCAATGCAGTGACACCTGCCCCGTTAGTTAATGCATGAGGGAATGCAGCCCAGCATTCACATTCTTTATAATTCTTCTTATGAGCACTTTCTTAGTAATACCTTCCTGTTGCTGCAAGACTTGGGCAAAATTATGTTTTAGGAAGGAAAAAGGCTTCTTGGTGTCTAAAATCTACATGTACAGCAGACAGATGGCAGCTGTCGCATGACGGCACTTACTGGGGTGGGTAAAACAAGAGTTGGGGCTGGGGCTCACTCTTCCCCTTTTGGCTTGATGGTGGTGCAAAGTTTGCTTCTGCTGTCAGGCTGTTGACAAGTAGTTTCTACTACTTGCTGTCTTTTTTACTGTTCTCTTACATTCATTAGGAAGGAAGATACAAGGCCCAAAGAGTTTTCTAAGTTTTCTGAAAGTTTTCTTCCCCCACAATTCAGCCAGGCATTGGAAGAAGGAGTATAGAACTTTCAGGTTAATTGAAAAAAAAAAGACCAGAAACCTAACATGAGTATACTACAAACAGCCCATAAGGTTTTTCACATATGCAGTTTTGGAGATTAGATTGCTATTTCCTTATCCCACGCTGAAGGGAGCAGACCATAAGGGAAATGTGATGTTATTCACTCTGGCATTAGTCCCCTTTTCCATTCTGGCTTGGGAGGGGCTGCCTTCTCATAAGTCAACATTCCTGTTGTAGTATAAGGCATTTTAGGAAATAGTGATTGTATTACCAGGCAGAATATAACCAGTTGTATGTTTAACTCTTGATTGCTCCTTACTGGCATAAATAGCAAGTGAAGTGTATCTTACAGAAAAGCAGCCTTTGATTAATTAGAGTTGTGTTGGAAGTTTATAATTTCTTTTAAAAGCCTTTACATTCATGGCTGTCTCCTGTCATCAATTTAGTTTAGGGGTTATTGTGTCTCAAATTGCAAAGTTCCTGTCAAGTATAGGAGGGATTCCTCTTTTGCTTCACCACAGAAAAGGCTTTGCTTTTTTTTCTTATTTTAATGTGATTGTGATAGAAACCCTCCCTCTTTCTTTGTAGAGAAAAACAGGAAACACCTTTATACGCTGTTCTGAGAGCCATGTGCGTAGTGAGCTGTAACTGCTGATTAGGCTGTCAGTGAAATGCAGCTACAGCACAGTCTGGTCACAAAAGAACGTCTCTGGTCATCAGAGCAATGTTTCTGTGCAGCCAACGGTACTCTGGTGCAGTTTTCCTGTACAGTGATTTAGTGAAGTCAGTAGAGCATCAGTGATGGTTTGTTACCTTCATTTCATAGCTGTAGTTCTTGCCAAATAATAAAGAGGGGTGCGTATCTGTTTTCAAACACTTTTTAACTGTCTTGCTCATTTAACAGAATTAGTGCAGCTGTTTTGGAATATTGAAGAAAAGAATGGGGTTTTAGTTTTGAAAATTTAACTTCTTGGAAGCTCTCACAGATTGGTAAACTGTGCTGGGATAGTATAGCTTAGCAAAGTGTTAGTCTGACTGTGCATAAGGCTGTGTGATTTGTTGTGCCCCCCTTTTTTACACTGTTTTTACTGTGCTTCACCATGCCAGACTTTTTCTTTCCAAGACTGAAGAAGCTATTTTCCCTTAAAAACGAATGAATACAGTTATGGGACCGAAGCCAGGAAAAGTGTTCCTATGTCAGTGCCTCTCCGCATGTTCTCTGCAGGTTCACCTCCCTTGTCTGGAGTCTGCCACATGGGTGTGTTTTCACTCTGACTCCTGTTGTAATGGGGAACAACAACCAGTGAGGATAGTCAGGCACTTAGCTATCTGCACATGCTTCCAGGGAAGCACAGGCTTTACCTGTGCCCACACTGAGATTTTCAGAGTAGTGCTGATGGCTAAGGCTTTTGGACCTAGAATAAAGAGGCAGGAAACTCAGGATCTCTTGATTTGCGTATTTCTCCTTCCTTTCTGATCTGCGTGACATCTAGGTTAGTTTGGGAAGGTCAGTGGCCAGAGTGCTGCTCTCAGGACAGAATTCTCTCTGACCCAGTGCTGGTAATGTGTCCTTGAGGTAGAACTACTGCTGGTCAAATACATCAGGAAGATTCTGCACTGTTCTGACCTGTGATGCCTGTGAAGGAATGATGCAACTTGGAATGGCTTGAGATAATGGCATTAACATAAAGAAAGAGGATTGAGAACTGAAGCGCAAAGCTGGAGGCAAGTCACAGGATGAGATGAAAGACTAAAATGAGATGCTCATTTCTGAGTGGTGTTGCTCTTTCTGAAAGCATTTGCTTTATATTTTGGTTGGGTAGCTAGGAAAAAAACATGTTATAGCAAACAGCTGCCTTTCTTTGAGATGTACCCAGTTTCCACCTGAATAGCTTCAGAACAAATACCTGCATGTGCCTTTGTTTCTTTCAGTGACACATCTCAGGGTTTTTGTTTGCAGTCCAGTTAATTTTTGTAAGACAATTACAGTTACAAAATAGAAAATAGCCTTTTTGTTAGCTGCTTATCACTTTAATGCAAAATCAGTGCTTACTGTGTTATTTTTGAGTTTTTACTGAACAGGTCAGTACATTTCTGGTGTCAAGTTGAAAAATACTACTTAAAGATGAGGAAGCTGAAGGATGCTGTCATTAATTACTGTGCTCATAGTCAAACAGAAACCATGTAGTAGCTGCAGGAGTAGAGCCTGAGTCCCACCCTCTCTGTGTGCCTTAACTTTAAAAAACACTCTCTGCTGTAATAGGAGGGACTTTACACAAAATGACTGACAGTTAAACTGTTTTCCATCACTAGTTTTTTTTTTCAGTTACTACCAGCTACTGAGCCTTTGAGGAGTTGGCATTTGTTTCTCAAGCCATTTAAAGGTTAAATCAGTGCTAGTCACACTACTTCATTACTCATAATCACCTGGATAGGAAGGAAACATTGCTTGATATTGGTGGAAAGAATCTTAGAAGGTTATTAAAGATAAGGTGACATTACCGTGGGGGAAGAATCCTCTCCTATTCAAGTTCGCTTTCTCAGTATTTTGATAGCTGAATTTTGTTCTGCTTGTGGAGTGGCTGTGAAAAATATGCTTGTCCCTTCAACTGATTTTATGTGATTTGTCTCTGCTGCCGTCTGAAGACTGCAGTTTTGTGGAGTGTGCTTCCCTCAGGCAAATGTATTTTCTTCACAGTTCCTTTCTCTCTGGCATGTACTAAGGGGACTGGAAGTTTTTGGAACAGCTGGGGCAATTTCTTGGCTTACAGTACAAAAAAGAGCCAAAGCCACATATATGTGAATGGTAAAATATTTCAGTTTCATGTGAAGGTTCTCATGAGAGGCATTTGGAGTTGCTAAAGGTCTATGGTGCTAAATAAGGGAGTGTAAAGGGCTAGAGCTAGGCTTGTGGTTTCATATGACCAGTTCCAAGCATAAACAAAGACTGAGTGATTCTTGCTACCTCTTTGTTGATGATCACACTACTTCTTAAGCTGCCATCAAGCAACAATATATCATACAAAGAACAGTAGGAGCCCTTTAATTTGATGTATATGCTCTGGAGGGTTGTTAGCAGGTTAGGGAGAGTAAAGGGAAAAACCTGACTCCTTAGGTTCTGTATCTTTGAGGATGAACATTGCATAGCATCACATCAGAACCCCCATGAGAAAGGTAAAGAAAATATGTCTTGGCTTTTCTGGGTATGTTCATTGGGATCTATCAGGAAGTAACCTGGGATAATGCAAAGTGCTCTGCAGTCTCCAAATCCATAGAGGAATAGTCTTAGGAGAAAAAGCCTCTTAGTTCCTACCAGTGGGTTGTGATTAGGCTGTGAAGAGTCTGAATTTGCATAATTCACCTGTCCTGTGAGAACTACCTGCAGTGTAACCTGTGACCAGCTCAACACAGAACATAGCTCAGTAGCATTTCAGCCCTACAGGGTTTCAGGTATTTCGTTGTATATGGTGGCAGGTTTAAAGAATGCAGTAACTCCTTTTTACCTTCTTCCCCAGACAGTGACCAGTTCTGAAGCTATTTGAAATGTTAGGAAAGGAGGTAGGTTCATAAGTGAAAAATTGCTGTGTCACTGTTGAAGCTGATACAGCAATAATTCTGGGAAAGATGCTGTAAAAATAGATGTCTGTGTTTTGAAATGTTTACTTCTTGGTTTCTCTGCAGCTGTTGGCCAATTGACCTTTAATATTATTTTGCATCTTCTCTCCTGCTTGCTTTAGTACTTTTTAGAGGGGATGGTGGATCTTCCTTTTTTAATTTCCCTATTTGGTCTCAGCTTGTTCTGTCTTTTATGCCCTAAATTTTTGTGGCGATTAAGCACACCATTATTTCAAGTGAGGACAGTCGATCAGGACAGTTTCAGGTATCTGATATCATTCACACTGGTTTTTGACAAAATAGCTCAGCTGTTTCATTGAAATTCCACTTGCATGCAGGCTTTCCAAAGTGAGCATGCAGCCTTGGTAGAGCACTTTTTCTCCCACAGTTCATTCTGGCCTCTCAATTTGCAATCAATTCTGCTTATATAAACAAGAAGTATAATAAGAAATAACATTGATAGAAGGGTTAAAAGACTAACAGAAAACAAGCACCAAAAGTTGTCAATCATTCTTTCATATCATGTGTGTAAATAAAATAGGAAGTTATATCTTGTTCTGAGGTGATGTAATTGTGAGTTGAAGAACAGCTTTCTGCAGTATTTAGTGAGGCAGAAAACTCTAGCAGCAGGGCATTGCATCAGAGTAGAGAGTTCTGGCTTCCTTTGCTGACCTGAGCTATTGCATTGCAAAATTTGAGTGCACAAAGTTTTGCTCAAGCCAGTTACTACTTGGGGGTAGGGTGCAGAGAAAGGGGTATTTCCAAAGACTGAGGTCTTTCAAAATGACCTTTTGAAACTTTTCTGTGAAGTTTTTGAGCATTGAGGAGAAGGTAAGAAATTTGGTTTCCAAGTTGAAAACACGAAATATCTGTCCAGCCGTTTCAGTGCGCCCCTTTGGAATTGCGGCACTTTAGTGTCTGAGCAGAATGCAGGCACTCTGACAAATCTGCTCTTCAGTGCAAGTGGGATGCCCGAGATGTTTGGGCTTGTACAGAACACACATTGCTCACTTCTAAAGCCCAGGTGCTTCATGTAGAGTGCAGCACACAGAAGTTGGCTGTGAAATTTCACTTGCTGTTGCTTCTCTTTAGAGCTGTGCCAGCCACTGTACAGCCTGATACTATCTGCAAATACACACAGCTCATCGTCTTACTAAACTTGTGAACAGTCTCAAAGCATGGCAGTAATCCTTAGTTGTGTTGTAACACTCCTTGCTTAACAAACATGTCAGTTTTATTTCAGTGACAGGTATGAATCCTGGAATTTTGGGATCCTCTACAGCATTTTATAGTTGGCGGAAAGAATGCTTTTTAATTTCAGTGGATTTTGTCTTTAGTGGACCTGTTGTCTTTTGTAACTCCTGAATCCTTAGGATAGTAGTAGAGTTTTTGGCATTTACTGCTGTCTCTGCTGCAAGGCTTTTCTTGAAAGTCAGACACTTCATGCACGAGTTCCAGAGGTAGAAATTAGAACACAGCAGAGGAAATTTAATTAGGAACAAACTGAACTCTGCATGAGGTACAGGGAGAGCGTTTAAAGTGTAAGTTCTGATACAGTTAAGTGTTCCTTCTTTAGTGCAGGCTTGCCCCGGTGAAGAGCAGTTCTTATGTTTGATTAAATGTCACACATCTGCAGAGATCAAATACTGACTGAGTTAGAAATACTAGTTTGTGTCTGTAGCAGTGTTTGTAAGGCAATTGGTTTTAAGTATTCAAGCACAATAGGGTATCCACTTACTGCTTCAGTTGCTCAGCATTCAGACTGATGGTGTACCAGGGACTTTCCAAAGTAGTGTTCCTCCCTCTGTAATTTAAAGTAAAAATGTGTGTGCATTAATGCTAGGAAATCTGTTCTTCAGAAATTTAGTTAGTAGAGGGGTATAAACTGCAAAAGCGTTTCTTGCAGGTTAATAAAAAATATGCCCCACTCTATCTAATTGGTGTAGAAACTACTTCTGTGCTTTCCAAATGCTGAGAAAACAGGTGTGGTTTTTTGAGACTAAGTGCAGTTTTCTATGATATCAATACTTCATGAAGGTGTTCTGGAGGTATTTCTACTGAATAGAGGCAATTTCCAACAAAATATTTTACTCTTTTGACATCCAGGCTTCAGTACTAATGCAAAACCCAGTAAACAAAGGACAGATTAATGAATCTGACTGAAAAGGCTTGTACAAAAAAAAGGATAAGTTGTTTAACTTCTTGTTGGCAAAGAGGATGGAGAATCTTTGTAATGAATAATGGAAAAGAGAACGATAACAATCGGAACAAGCACTGTAGGGTGTAAAGTTGAATGTCCAACTCATTCTCAACATGTTACAGAGTGGTTTAGGAGTTCTGGTTCCCAAAAAAATACATCTCAGATAATAATATTTTTCCCATTTCTGCACATCCTTTTCTTTCCTAAAGGGCAGAGGTGGAAGTTTTTCTTCCTTGGGTTATCAAAATGCCAAAGGGACAAGGTAAGATTTAGTGTTAATTGAGGCCACTTTCTGTCCTGGACAAGGACAGCTGCTTTTGGGAAGTGGCTGCAGTGGTTTCAGGTGCTGATGAAAAGCACTTAGGTTGGTACCAGACATTGCAGCACTTGTGGAAGACTGCAGGAATACTACCAGGGAGATTAAAGGTATCTTGTTCCCAGATGCTGTAACAGTGAAGGGGAGAAAGAGAAACTTCTTGTACTAACAGTTTTTTACAGATTTGGTACAAAATGGGAAAGTGTTCTAGGCAGCCACATGACAAATAGGCAAAGCATAGTTGGATTTCTTTTTCATTTTCTAGAACACAGCATTGAAAGAGCTAACAAGTTACATCAGAGGCAATTTATTTGGTTCAACCTGTATTTACGTTACTGGAAGAACCTTTAGGTTGTGAAATGTGCACAGTATGTTCTTGTCCTTGTGCTAGAATGAAAAAAGAGGAAATGTTTTCAGCTGTATTCCAGGAATCTTTGAATACATTTGATCAGCATGAATAGTTAAAATTTAGGCTTTTGGTCCCTTGAAAATAAACATGTTTCTGCTTTGATTCAAGTTCTGCTCTAGCAGCATTTAGGAGTTAAAACCACGGCCTAATGCCACAGTAACAGAAGTATGTATAGGGGAATCCCCACATGGCACAGGGCTGCCAGAGCTGCTTCTGCAGAGTCCTCTGCCAAAGCACATACAGTGCCTTTGTCTCCTGTTGTGGGCTTGGAAAAGCAGTTTTTCCTTCCAGGAGCACGGACAAAGTGGGAAGGGTAGTCCAGTAGCTGTTGTTTCTTTGGTGGGCTTGAGCTGACAGAATATTGGCAAGCTGTAAAATCCATCTGGGGTGGCCCTGTTCCAGAGCTGAATAGATCAAAACTGATGCATGGTTTTCCCCTACTTCAGGGCAAAAACTACTTCCAAGCCAAATACTGCCTTAAGTTACATATGACTTTCACTTTTGCAATCACCAGAGATGATTGGCAAGACTATTGCTTCAAACGTCTTCACCAAGATGAGGGACTTACAGTAATGAATGTGTTAAGACTGAGAATAGAGTCAGTGAGTATGCCTGACATAGAATCTGCTAGCAATGTTCTGCTAGCAATATTCTGCTTACCATATGTGCAAAAAACCGTGTTGTGCCTCTCCGCTTCCTGCACAGTCTGTCTTCAGTTCTTCATACCCACTGTCTCCTTAGACTGTAACTTCTTTTGCCTGCTAGAGCTTTCATCTGCAGCAAAATGCCATTTTACTATAAACACTACTGTATCAGTAGAATCAAAACATTGAATTATGGCATTATTTTAAGCTGTCTAGCCTTAACCAAAGTAAGAAATCACAAACCCTTAACCAAAGTAAGAAATAACAAGTAATAATTTTGCTGCTAATCTTACAAAGTTTTTGCCCTTAAAAGGACTCCAGAATTAAGTAACAATAGAAAGTATCTTGAAAGTTACTTAATATGCATTGGAAAGGTGAATGCAGTAAAAACTTTACAGGTAGTTCATGACTTGGTCTTTAACATTATTGCATGCTCTTATTTTTTCTTATTGCACATGTGTGTTTCTGTCTTTGCTCTGTTTTACAGTTGTACAATTTTGGAGAGACAGTTTCCATAGTGTTCTGGACAGACACATGGAAGCCAGAGAGCTTCTTTGAGAAGATTGAGAAGAACAGACAGAATGGAATGCACACCCTGTGCTTACTTGGTGAGCAGCAGCCACTCTCCTGCATTTTACTTTATGTATTGAGTGTTTACCCAACTGACCAGATAAGCAAATGTGACATTAAAAAGGTTAGTGCTGATAAATTTTTGAACTGAAAGTGACTTAATGGATGTAGAAGCAATTGGTAAACTGGGCACTTGGGGTTTTGCATTTTAAACCCCTTTCATCTGAGTCACTTTGGTTTAGAAGTTGATTATGTAACAAAGAATACTTATTCAAGGTAAAAATGTATCCAGCTTTCAGTGTGATAATTTGGGGGGGTGGGGCAGGCATTTGAGTACAGGTAATGTTTGAATTTCTCTTAGAGAGATTACGGTCAATTTGTTTCATAAAATTGGAGCTGTGCAGTCTTACCTACCTGACCCCTTCTCTGTTTCAGTTTTGCCCAAATCCTTTTTTTTTTCCCATAACAGAAGCTTGTTTTAAATTTTGATTGTGACAGGAAGTGCTAATGAAAGTCAGGTTCCTGCATGGCAGTGATGTAATCACTGTCGAGCAGTCAGACTGTTTTACCTTTTGTGACATAACATGCTCATAATTTAAGAGTAGTCCCAATGCACTGGTGTGCTCAGATGTGCTGGTATTTAACTATCTTATGGTAAATATCCCTATCTGTATATTTACCAGGATTTTTATTTGGCTGTGTTGCTCTGAAATCTGTGAAATTTGCCCTATCATTGGGTAAAATCACGTGCATAAAGTCATAGGATTTTGAGATTAACTAACAGATTAAACAGTACAGTGTGATCCATATTCTAATAGCTAAATATAATAATATTATAATATTAGTAATAGCTAAAATGTTGTTAAAGTTTTACCTACACAGAAAACTAAGTGGGAAGCTTGTAGGGAACCGGTGTTTTAACGTGTTTTGTTCTACAGATATTAAAGTGAAGGAGCAGTCTCTGGAGAATCTCATGAAGTGAGTCACCATTTTGAAAATACATAGAAACACACAGTGCACTTATAAAGGGTTTTTTTGTACAAGGAACAAGGGTTCTTTGCCCATAGTCTAATACTGAACTTACCTGCCTTCTCCTCTTGTGCTTCTCAGCAGCCCCTGTCTTTTATTTCTTACAAGGAGTGAAACTCTTTTATTCCTTGCAATAGGGCTGGCTTTATTTACAGTAACTGAATGGAGTTGCAGCAGAACATGATCTTTTTTGTAACTGTTCCTGTGAGAAGCACTAAGTCAGAAAGGGGTAGGCTTTCCTCTTGGTGAATGAAATGTTATTTCTCTACTGTTCTGTCACCTCCTGAAACAGATTAATATCTGAAACAGTGTTCTGAATTTATTCTTCTGTACACTGGCTGGAACAGTGCAAAGTACAGAATACATAACATCCTTCTGAAAGAGTTAAGTAAGCAATACACAGAAAATGCTCTTATGTTCATTTAACTGTATTCAAAAAGCTTTTGCCACATCTTTCTCATCTCTGCAATCTGTGTGTTTTGACAGTGGTGAATATAAATGGCTCCTTTATACATATGCTGTAACTGGTTTAAATTAACATTTGTGAAGTCTCACAGTATCATTGAGGTTTGTTTATTCTGGAGTTTCAAAATAAAATCTGTTTGACTGAATCCATAGTTGGCAAAGAAAGCAGCATTTCATTTAAGAATACATTTCTAGTCTGTAATCATCTGTCTAAAGGGTATTTAACAGAAAAACAGTTGTTTGCCCTTGAATTTAAGTCTAATGCGTCCTTCAAGAGTAGCTGCAAAACCTGCATATTGCTTCTAGCAGTTGAATTTGCTTTTAGGATCTAAACGATCTGGCAGCTGGAGGCCAGCTGTTTCACAGGTGTGGTGAGAGCACAACAGATTTCTGTATTCTTTAGAAATTCCACTCTTGTCTGAATGGCCCAGCCTGAGAGCCTAGGCCTGTTTAAGTTCAACCTGCTGGTCTAGAGGGCTCTTGAAAAAAGCTGTAAGATTACTGGGGATAACAAAATGGGTTATATGTGAAATTTCTCTGCTTTTCCTTCCCTGCAGAGGAAGAAAGATTTATGAGCCACCACGCTACATGAGTGTGAATCAAGCTGCTGAACAGCTTCTTGCCATTATTCAAAACAGAAGGCTGCAAGGAGAAAAATCAGGTATGACTGCACTGCTGGTCTGCTACCATCCTTCTCCAGTCACACCTATTGGTGAGCCTCTAACTCCACTCCTTTCCTGTGACTCCCAGAATTCTGCTCTGCAGTGATTTGGGCTGCCTTAAATCTCAGTCACGAGATGGATTTGGCCAAGCTTGAACACAGCACAGTTCAGGGAGCATCGATGAAGATGCGCTGGTGGCTCCTGGAGGTTCAGTCAAAGCCTCAGTCTGGAAACCCTGAACTGTTTCTATCCATGTGGAACTGTGAGCTCTTTGAGCCATTAGAGTTGCAGGAGGCAGAAGGATTCTGAACATTTTAGATCAGTCAAGCTTCAAAAAAATCTCAGCTCCGTTTTACTTAGACTGGTCACACTCTGCTCTACATGAACACTAGCAGGAATCTAGGTTAACCCAAAGATGCAAAACTGTGATTTTCACCTTCAATTCTTAACACTAGTCAAGAGCCAACTGAAATGTTTATTGAGACCAAGGGTAAAATCACAGCAGCTAATAAAGATGATGCAATTGTGTCACAGAAATTTTTTCTAACAGAAATTCATCTAAGTCTACTCCCCACTTAAAAAGTTTATTCCTTCAGTACTGTTAAAATGAAAATCTCTTCATTTTATCCGTTACATAAAATGAATCAGAAGCAGCAGTTTCCTCAAAGTGAACACAATTCCTGAATGAATTCTTCCTTATCAACATCCTTAAGCTTTATCTTCTTTGAAGAGCAAGCTTCTTTCCAGGCCACTCCAATAATTTAATAATTGGAGGTTTAAGAAAGCAGTGTTAAGGCTGAAGCATTCTGAGGACTTTTTCCCTTGTGATAAGACCATTAGTCAATAATTAAACATTTAATCTTCTTTCTTACAGAAATTACTGAAAACACCATTTGTGTTGGCCTTGCTCGTGTGGGTGCTCCAGATGAGAAGATTGCTTCAGGCACACTACAGCAGATGTCCACTGTGGAACTGGGCGCTCCACTACATTCCTTAATTGTTACAGGCATTATGCATCCTCTGGAATTGGAAATGCTTAAACTTTTCTCTGTAGATAGTTCCAGTTTTGAAAATAATGCATGTCAAAGAATTACTTAATAATAAATGAGGAATTTACATTTTTATTCCATCTTTAATTGCCTAACAGCATGAAGTTATTGCTGTGACTATTTAAGATTTGTCTAACTGCAGTTAGACTCTATTGCTTCAGAAGACAACACTGCAGGAACATGGACCTGCTTTTACATGAGGCTGCAAACTGCACCTGCTGGTATCAGCTACCATGCAGACTCCTCCAGAAACTTCTGAACCTTTGATTCAGATCACAGACATCCAAACCAGTCTTGGGCTGCTGACTAGGGTAAGAAGAGTACCAGGTATCTGTGTGGCATTCCCTGCTGTAGGGCATTAACCAAACCTACTGCATACATTGTTGTAAGTGCATTAGATGCTAAATTTTGCTTTTCAGTTTTCCAGAAACTTAGGAGTTCTCTAACCAATAGAAAAAATTAGTGTGCAAAACCTGTTAGGTCTGTGTCGTTCTTTGCCTTGGGAGAATAAATACAGACAGGTGAGAATGCTCTAAACCAGAGAAAACCAAGAACTTTCCCTTTGGACAGCTGGTGAAACAGGGAGAAGCCGCATAGAATTTCTTATTTTAGGAGACTGCAACTTAAAATAGAACTAGATTTCTTCATATGTTAATGCTAGCATTTATGAAGGGCTGGACACAGCTGCAGCAACCACAATTAACCTCAAGCCAAGTGTCAGCAAACAGACTGCAAGAATTCTCTTTAAAATCAGATTATGGTGGTTGCTATTTCAACTATTCTTCGCAGTATGATGAGAACAAAGCAGACCTGCATGCATATTTTTTTAAAACTGAAGGTTTATTGGAAAGAAATTTGATCCCATATCTTTTCAGCAATATAGGATATTTAACATTTTATATAGACTGTATTCAAGTAGAAAAGATTACATTAAAAATTTCTTAATATTGCACTTGGGACAAGCCGTGGCTAAGCTACTGACATTAGCATTCCAGAACAAAATCATACATAGTCTTCAGAATTTTAGTGAGCTGCCTTGTGTGACCTGCAAGATTTTTTCACAGGTACTTTGACACACTTTGCTATTTAACTGAAGCTCACTGCTAAGATAATTCCTGTAATTTAAAGGTAAAGGCAAGCAATATGCTGTATGCTACCAGGAATGATTTTGGCAATTGCTTCATTCACATTATTTCACACTTCAGCCAAGATACTGTAGTGATTCACTTAACTCTTGTACAAGATCCCAGCATACATGTGAGAGGCTCCAATGCACATGGGAAGTGAAATACCCAGCTCCTTTTACACATTATTTCCGCCACATTACCACATAGGCAGGAACCTTTTGTGGCTCACTGAAACAGACAAGTAGATTGAGCAGTATTTTGCACACAGCAAGACTCAGTCTGCACATGCCAGGCACAGCACGGCTGGCATCACTTCACATTACAGCAGTGTCTGGCCAAGGAAGTCCCCACAGGGATGGGCATCGCAACAAAGCCTGAACGGAGGACAAATCCAAAGGGGAACCCCAGCAAGCTGCAGACAGGGATTTTTCACAGAAGTGTAAAGGAGGAATTAACTACTGAGTCAGTACTGAGGATCAGAGAGATTATTAAAAAGGAAAGGAAAAAACAAAAAAAATCCTGCTTGAAGGGGTAGGATAATCAAGAATCGTAGGAAGTGGCAGTCTGATGGCTGCTGGAGAAAACAGGACAGGGTTTAATTATTAACTAAAATTGTTGCTCTGAACTGGTATTTAAAGACCTCATGTCATGAAGGAGGATAAGGGTTTGCATTTTATAGAAGCATGCAACTGAAAATGTGCACTGTGAAAGAAAAGCCATGGACTTTCCAATTTGTTTACACACTGTGTGCAGAGGGTGGAAAACTGCAAATCAGCACCAGCTCCCCTCTTGTATCTTGTTTGCATTCCCAAAACAGGTTCACTTACAACAGCTAAAAATAGAAACCGTTAAACTTCCTTCACCTTTAAACCCAGCTTTACTTCTTAAAAAAAGTAAATTAAGAATGTTAAGTCACTAAGGTCCATTTTATTAGTAGTAGCAACTTCAACTTTTGTGTAAAAATAGTGTCAGCAGCTTTTACTAATGATGCAACTAAACTTTTGTTTTAGTAAGCATTATTACATAAAAAGCAGAGTTGTTTATTTACTTTTCATCTTAGCTTAGCAAATCACACAAGTAACTCAGCTCTCTGTAGGGGCCCTCCTGATGAAAGGAGCTAGTCTAGCCAGAGCTGTAGACTTACCAGATTGGCCTATAAAGGACCAGTCCTTACTGTGCATATTCATAAGAGGAGTTTTCTTCCACTGTCCTTTAGCACAAAAAACGTTGAGGCATTTTAATACAGACACTCTGTAACATTTGTTTTATCTTCTTATTTTGCTGTAGGTATGGTAAAAATCATGCAGTGTGCAGGCTTGGTCTTTGGAACAATAGGGTTCTAAGTTACTGGTTTCAGTCACAGAAAAAAGTAATCCACAAAGACAGACCAGTAACCCCACGTAAGTATGAGCTACATGAAAACATGAGAAAACCACACTTTGAAAATTTGGTTCAAAATTCAGTAGTGGATACCAGGAAGCTGAGTTTTAGCACATGATCTGCAGACATTCACCCATCTGTGGATGTCAGTCATTCACACAAGTCTTTGTTTAAATCATGCCTTGCATCTTCAATAAGTGTCAATAGCAAAGTGTTACATAAGCAGTCGGTGTGAAGTAATTAGGCAAAGCAAGTAATGGTGCTTTAGCTCTCAGGGCACGGAAAGCTGCCCTTTCAACTGCATGATTTGTACTCTCCTAAAACGTGAGCAAGTATCCCCTTAGGAGGTGAAAAAAAAAATCAGATGTCCCTTGTGTACTGACATGCTAGATGTGACTGCAGTTACTGACTGAAAATGCCATACACTGTCTTTTGAAGAATTTTGTGACACTTTTTCAGAAAGCCTAAAAAGGCTAAAGGCTGTTTGAATCTGACTTCCCTACACTATTCCCAATTACATTTGACAAACAAATGATACATTTCTTATTATAAAAGTTTAAACATAATGAAGTGCCATCTTGCTTGGCTGGAAAACTCAAGACTTGTACGTATGCTTCCAACAGTCAGCTAAATCATAATAAGCAAAAAAAAAATTATCAAAAGCTATTAAAATTGTTGTATAATTATAACAGGCTTATAGGTTTTTTCACTCAATTTCCCATATTAAAGAAGCTGGTAGATGTACATTTAAAAGAACACCATCACCACCAAACAAACTACCACTCTGCCAGGTTCTCACTAGGAAACAAATAGAAGTAGTTGTCTTTTCATTAAGAAACTAAAATAGTGGCCAAGCTCAGCACAACAGTATTTCAACAAGTCCTGGTCAGTCCTGAAACATGCTAGGGTAAAGATGACTTAAACCAAAGCCTGCTCTTGGATCATGACACAATTGCAATGAATCTGTCTGGTGCTTGCCTTTAAAGTGATATCTGATGATCTTCTCTTGCCTCAAATAGCAGTAATAGTAACTATTAAAAAATGAGGAAGTCCTGCTGGCAGCCAGCAAGCAGCAGTCTATATGCACCACACTGCAAAACAGTACCTCCACCCTATAATCACAACTGCATTTTAATCACCTAGTCTGGGAACCTACATGCACACGGTGCCAAACTGCAGCGCTCAAATCTGCTCAACAGATTCCTGCACCCCACCCTGTGCCGTGTAACTTCCATCTTTCAGTCAGGAACTCTGGGCCTGGCACAGCATCTGCCAGGTGGGACATGGAGAGAGCCTGACAGAGGGCCAGGCAGGAGGCCAGGAAAGAGATGTGGAACATGCAGCCTGCTGGGAGGACACTTTGTGCCTGCGTCCCCAGGGAAAGCGAACAGGATCAGAAATGGCAACGGAAGGATCTGAACACTGGAAGAGACAGCAAAGATTAAAACCAACATTATAGGTGGCTTGGTAGTGCCAATTTTTTTGCACCCAGTTTCCAGTTCCAAGCACAAGAGTACACCCCCAAGATACGGACAAAATCAACATTCATGTTCCAATATCTCAACTGGAAAATTCAGGAACCACCATCAAATTTGGCAAGTATTGTGTCTTCACATCAAAAGAAATCAGGTGCTATACAGGAACAACAGAATGAATGCAAGAAACTCTTCATATCTGTGATGGATGCAACAATATCAGTGGCAAACAAATAATTTCTGCAAATCAATCTTCAGTAATTTTGTAGTGCCTAGCACTTACTACACAGACATTGTCAGCTTCTCAGGGCCTTGATTTTAGTATAACCTCTAACAGGTACCAAAATAAACACAAAATCCATGCCAATCAGTGGCAGCTATGATTTCTCATAAAAATGTCTGTCTTGCTTTTTACTTCACCATGTTCTGTTTTTAAAATGTCCTCTTAAAAACTCCTCCATTACTAAGTAAACTACTACAGCATAGTGGAACTATCATCTGCAATACCAAACAAACACAGCAGATTGCTTTGGAAAACGACACTCAGATATCTGAGTAAAATGATTACAAATGCTAGAAAATATATGACAGACAAATGTTTCTGGAAAAAAAACCCAATCTAACAACCCTTACTGTACTGAGAACTTTCTCCCCTGTGAAAACACACAAGGCTACAGTAAAATAGTCAAAGATGTAAGATTTGTCAACCTGGGAAAAGCATAAGCTAAAAGAGAATGAAATGTGGTCCTTATTTCCATTTTGGGTATGACTGCCAGAAACAACTATTTTCAATATTTGGAAAGGCAAAATTTGAACTTGATCACTTTAATAAAAATTATTACAAGCTATTAAAATCAAGGAGACTTAAGCTTTCACAATTTCAGGATTTAGTTTTTTCCACCACATAATTTGGAAAATAAAAAACTTCCAAGCATTGCTTCCATCACCAGCATCTTCCTTCAACTGCCCATTGTTTAAATGACTGAACGTGAGCAGCATCATGTAATGTCTCATTACTCTCAACAGTATGAAGAGACTAAGAATTAGCGTTAAATCTAGTATTTTGGCTAAAATAATTCTCAGAAGACATGTGCAACAAAATACCCAGCTTGTCTCAGAAGCAAGTCTCTTCACAACAGCTTTGTCTTTTACATTTAGAATTTTTCTGTCTGGTAAGATGCAAATATAATGGAAGTCTAACATCTACAGTTATGCAAGTACACACCCCCCCCACATACATCACTAGTAAATAATCAGACTGCATACAAGATTATTTGTAAAAGTAATAAAACCCTTTGATGCTCCATATTTATGCTGGCAAATAGCTCTCCTGATATAAAAGGCACTTTGAAAACCCAATATGGTTTGGTTCATTAAGTTTGCAAAGTACAAACAATTGTACAAACATACAATTATACTGAAGCATGTCAGCCATTGTGACATTGTCTACAAAACGAGTTTCCAATTGTCGATAACACTGGTTTTATGGGAATGAGCAGTGGTTTCAGCAGCTTTACTGAAGACATGACAGGGTTTCCAGTACCACAATCTTATTAAGTAAAAAAACCTTCAAAAACTTACAAGTTTAGGGGCCCCAAAAAAAACTAAGACCCGAAGTCCATAACATTCATTCAATATTTACTCCTTAGAAGTGAACTCCCTCCGTAGCCCGAGAGCAGAAATCTATTCAGTCAATTCCAGACCTGGTGGAGGCAGGCTTTGTCTCAAGAAGTGTTGTTACACCAGTACAGTACTGAAAACTTTGGTCCAACAGCACCACTCCAGAAATTGACTACATGGCTGCAACATCAATCTGTATGTAAAGCTGCCTTACTCCCGCCTGTGAAAAAGGGAAGGAGAGTTAGAAACGCTGTAAAGCCAAAGCAGTTTCCTGTCCTGAACATCAGCCCACATCAGTAAGTGATCTACCAAAAAACCTCAATGTCTTATTTTTCTGAAAGTCATCTCCCACATTTAGCACATCACTCAGACAGCACCAGGTGAGTAAGGAGTTCTTCACACAGTCAAGTACACACACATAGCGATGTATTACCATTAGCTTTGCTACATTACCTCTTCTGATTCATCCTAAATAACTGCCACATGTGAAGTGGCACAAATGCAGTTCTTACTTTCTTTTGTGCCAGTTTGACTTCCTGAAAAGCAAGCAGCTTGAAGAACTGTCAGTTTAAAATGGAGCTAAGCACAAGAGTGTAACATGGAACTTGTTTTTCAAACCAGTTCTACATTTTGATTTTTATCCAGAAAGCCATCACATGTGCAAGCTGCCAACGCAGTGAAGAGCCTGAGCAGGTCCAGTCTGTGGTGAGAAACTCTATCCTAAGAGAAGCATCATCTGTTTTCTTAGTTCCTTATAGGATAATATACACCAACCCCATTTGATACACCTGAGACAATTACATCTGTTATTTCCATAAAGTGGCATGAAAAACTAATGCAGAGGTACAGTAATTCCATCTACACAAGTGAGTATTTTGAAATTGTTCTACACAGCTGGAGAAGGGAAGCTTTTCAAAACAGATACCAAACTCAGAAATATTTAACCTTTCTTGATAAGAATTACAATGTCAGATCACGTGACAAGCAATTTACACTTTGAGATGTAATTTCTACTGATAAGACATACCTGAGTAAAAATATTGTGAGTCTGGCTTAGAATCCACCTTCCATCAGCATCAGGAGCTACTAATAACTTCAAAGTCCCTATGTAAACATCAGTACAGAGGGTCCAGAAATGTGGATCATGTAAACTGTAGACTCCTTGCAACTGCTGCACCTAAAAATAGAGGTAAATTTTAGAAAGTGTATTTCAGAAAATATTTGTCTGTACTATGTTTTTTTACAGAAAGTATTATAAACACCAATGCGTTCTTCTAGTTCACTGTGCATTTTGTGATCTTTTACCAAAATTTCTTATTACTATCTCAGTTATTGTAAGGAAGATGAAAACATATGGATTTGTGTCCGTGTCATGATTTTCTGTATCTGTTGTGATTTTGTACCCTGCTGCATTTACATTCTACATATATTTTACTGAAACCATTTCTGAAAATAGAGGTGTTCAAGAGAGAAAAGTCAGTTACTGGATTTGAGATGGCATCCAATTAAAACTGTCCTTTTTGCAAATGTGGGAATTATGCCATGAAACAATTTGTGAGATTATAACTTTAACAGAAATATATTCAAAAATCATTTACAATTTTGTGAGGGCTTAGATGTGTCCTGCCAATTCCTTTCTTTTTTCCTCTTCCCACTTTCAGCAAACCCTCCATGTGATGACTACAACCTGTAACTCCCAAGGAAAGGCAGCAAACCTTCAAGTGCTTTATATTAACTTTGCAAAGGCACTTCAGTGTTCAGGTCATGGCATACTGATAGAAAAGTTAACCAGGAGAACAAATCCAGACTAATCTTTGTATTCTTATAAATACACTTCCAATGTTAGGTATAAGCACAAAGTACTTTGGGAGGAAAAGCTTCAGGACCTATTTTTCTTAACTAACACAGCAAATTTTTAAAACACAAACTGAGGTGAAGCTACAAGCAATTTAGGACTTTAGGAAAATACTAATTAAACTGGTACCTCCATTTGTGTATTCTAAGGTACCTTTGACAGGAATTACTGGAAAAACATCATAAGATGTCCTCACACACACAGCTGAGTCTCAGTCAGTCAGCAGCTTGATCAGTCAAAGCAAAAACAGCTGAAGAGCTCACCCTCTGGTAGCACTGAGGCAGGGCATTTTCCAGGGAAGGAGGAGTTCGCTGCATCAAAATCCCAATGGACTCTTTTAAAAGTGGAACAATACTAGAAAGAAAAAAGAATTTAGCTATTATTGCATTTTCAAGATTCCTTAATGCTGAGAAACTTCTCTTCAGTTCTTCCACCAGAAGCTGAGAAAGTTGCCATAAAAACAAAAGGATTGACAAAATTGCTATGGTGTCCTATCAAAGGCAAGATTATTTCTCCCCCATGGTTTCCAGAGTCAACTGGTGGCCAGTCACAAAAGCTTAATGGTTTAATCATGGGATTTGAGATGAAATCTCTTGGTGTCTTGTAAGTTATACAACAAAGCAGCTGTACAGCTCAAAACCAGCTTCAATGGCAAATCATTCACAAGCAACCAGAAAAATACTCAACTGAAATGGGGTTTGCTTTCGTGTTTGGTTTAAGCATATTTTTCTTATGAACTAAGATAATAAAGGGGTAATCATAAAACAAAATTAGTGTGGAACAGTCCAGCTATAGCAGAGTTATTTTCTCAAAAACAGACAACTTGGCATATTCTTGAAGTGAACTAAGTGTAGGGTCTCTCTCATCCAAGCTCAAGGGTTAAACATTTGGAAGTAATTAGAGGTTCCCTCCTGGCCAAATGGTCTTGTTTAATCAGCAAACTAAGAAGATATTTAATAGACTTTTTTGTTATAACTACTTTTTGTTTTTTTAACAAAACCAGAAGACCAGTAAGCCTATACCCTGAAGCTACCACTAAAAGGTTATATTCTTATTGAGTATTCAGCATGGTGATTTTTTTTGTTTTGGAGTAGTGCATCATGTCTGGTTCAGTAGAGCATCCTAAACTTTTCAAGTGGATGACAAATATCTGTATTCCAACACAAAAGCTTAAATAGGAATTTCAAGAGCATACAAGTACCTAGCACTCTGGACCAAATGTGACGATATATTTCAGAACCTGTAAGCTGCATTTCAGAGCTCAGCACTGGCATCACAGCTGCAGCACATGGAGTTATGGGATTAAAAGCACACCTGAAACATTTGTAAGAGATTAACTGGCCCAGTTATTAAGGGACACTGCAGAACCTTTGTTTAAAATGTCATGAATTGATGTGGAATGCATGGCACAGACCAGCTGTGTATTTGCAGACGTGAACAAATGACCTCACCATTTTAAAAAGGTGTTTCCATTTGAACATGGGGCAGTGCTGGCTGCTGGACTGCTCAGCTCACTCCTTGGCCAGGGTGGAGGGAGCGAGGGGCTGCGTGACTCCTGTCTAATGAACCCCTGCAAAAACCACCACCCTAAAATGAAGTCTTCTCACAGGCACAATGGTTGTTCAAGCCAAATTCACAGCCTGGTGCTCTCCAGCACATGGCTTCCCACGTTTGCACTGCCACCAAGGCATCGCTTCAGAAATAGGAAGAAGCAATTAGGGGCAAGCAGGAGTTGCCTAAACTAGACCTGTCACCAAGACATTTAGCAATGCAATAACTGTCAATCTGCCTAAAGGAAGCTTAATTGGAGTGTCACATTCTACAGTGGATTACAGAAGTTTAGGGAAAAAAGGTTCTCTTATTAATGGACCCATCTCACTAAATAATGTCCATGTCACAAGCATTACATCAAAGGGAGCTGGAGCTGCCAACACACTCCACTGATGAATTGATTTCAGTTTAACTCCCTATTTAAAATGCAGGTTTGCTTCTTAATAAAAACCTTGAAAGACCAATACACAAGTTCAGGATGCAAACTAAATGCAAGCATTTTGAACAGACTCCATTCCCATAAATTTAACAAGGCCTCTCTAATATATGCATCCAAAGGTTTAAAACACCACACAAATACAAGCTGCATATTTTTTCCCAGGGAAACAACTAAAGGAATAGAGAATGTAGCAGTCTGCCTTTTTATTGAAATATTCCACTAAGAATGAGAAAAGCCATGAAAGAAAGCTAACAAAAATGTCTAATTTGTACAACTTATTTACACTATTTAATAAAACTGATGTACATTATCTGATGGAAGAGAAATTAATTCTAAAGTAGATTTGGAGACATAGGCTATAAAACAAGTAAAAGTCCAAAAAATATAGGTAAATCAGGATATGGCTTGATACTGTTGGTGAAAGTTGAAGCATACCCCCGGTCACACCTTCTTCCTCTATCTTAGAGCCAGGCTTCAGATACAAAGTTTCTTTTGCAAAGCTGGAAAGGCCAAAGACAGCTGCAGTGACGTGACAGGCCCTCACAAATGCCACTCCGAGCAATGAAGGCCATGGATGCCCCTCTGCATCCAAAGGGACACAAACTCACGTGGTATCTAACTGTGAGCCAAACTAACACAACAAACAACAGAATCCAGTTTTATGATGCCTGACGTTTTCTATTCTTTCGTGCACACTACTGAAATACAAAACCTTTAATTTAAAAACCAAAACTCCACAGAGTATGCTCTTTTCTCAAACATTAACTAAAACCAGTATTACTTAATCACTAGGAGGCACTAGAAGTATCAGTTCCACTTCATGTGACTGAAGAAAACATAAGGGAAGATGACAAAACCAAGCTGGCTGAAAATACAGTTAGAGATTTTGACCAAGCTTTCTCTTTTTCTTGGCTTAGTCACCAGTGAAAAAAAAAAAGTGGCTGCCTCCACAGCAACTATTGCACTGGTGCTTCCCCCCTTGTTTGTTTTCATTTAAAAGGTTAGTGAGGAAAACAAATAATGCTGAATTCTTACCAAGTGGAAAATTTTCTCATGCATAAGCAGTCAGTAAACTTTGCTATTAAAGCAGACACAATTCCATTGCTTTCTGATTGCCACGCCTTAAATCTAAAATATCACACTCTTTTACAAGACACTAAAATTTGAAAGAGGCACTAACCCACAGCAAGATTTGGAATAAAAACATATCCTCTACAAAAGCCAGGAAAGACAAGGCAACTAATATTACAGCACATCGCATTTGTGCATACACTGTTACAGAAGTGAAAGGTGTTCAAACAAATCAAAACAAACTTCTGACACGAATCTGATAAATCCAGCCTCCCAGTACTACACATGGATTGATTAAGAGTGAAAGCATCAGATTCTTATTTAACCTACATCACATTCAGATAATACTCATGCCCATTCCAGTCCCATCCTGTTTATGCCACTGTTTTAGTAGGCATGGCCAGCAAGACCCTGGCATTGTCATGATCTTGGACTGCACAGCTGAAAACAACTCCGGGTAAAGAACCCTTTGCACAGACATTGCACTCAGAGCGCAGCAGGAAACTCATTCAGTGCTCTCAGCACTACAGAAAATAGAGGATATTTGTGACACGTTTTGTGGAAGGTAAACAAACACTGCAAAGGATCAAGACCAGCTGTGGTTCTTCAAATACCACAGCTCAAAATCTATAGCCACATTTCCGGATTCTGGGTTTTTTTCCCAGGCACCATCCATATCCACAGTGTGAAGACTGTTAGCCTATTTCAGAACTTTAATAATTTTTTTTTATTAGGCAATGGCAATTTTAATCAGACGGCAAGCTTTGCTCAAGACAAGGACCACAGGTTTAACATTTGCTTTACTGACTTTGAATTCTTTGTTCCCATAACAATGCAGTACCTTCATTCTCAAACAAGGCTGGCAGCAACCATTACCCTGTAAATAAAGATAGTGCTTGACACTTGGCAAGAATGGCTTAAAATAACACTAACAACAATCATGCTAGCTCAGAGGAGCTTTGCTATAAAAAATTCCTTCTGAATCTCAGTGAGTGCAGCACTTCATTTAAAAAAAGTAGGTTTTTTTATACTGCTATGCCCCAAACATGAAAGGCCCCAAATGTTACAGGCACACCCTCCCTCAAAGCTCTTTCATATTATATCATGTTCAAGCAGCTCTACATTTTATGCAAAAAAATTATGTAACCCATGGAAACAACTTCACTAAATGGCAGAAGTAAATTGTCCCATTTCTTTGACCACTTAATATGCAGTTTGCACACTCTGTGCAATCTAGTATCAGATTTAGTCAACTGTGCCTTTCTAGAAACACGTGAGTCTAACAGTGGTTTAGGACAAAGTTGATTTATAGCAGAGCTGTGGCTTTTGCGTGGTAACCAATTTCACATAGCTGACTGAAATTAAAATTGCTTCAACATTTCAAAGTAAGGCTTAGCTAAGGTTAAAAACTAAATAAGTATTTAGTCTTAAATATCAAAAGTAGTTTAGAGACTTGAGAAGTTGCTTATTGATTCATGGCACATATAATTATGCGGACAACACCTTGGAAAAAAACTTGAACTGTGTCAGCCTGAACTACAATGAAATAGTCAAGCTTTTGTAAAAAAAAAATTTTAAATGCTGGTAAGACAGACTTGTTCATTTTAAGCACGTTCTACTTATGCTTCACTTGCACGAGATAGTACAGAGAGTAATCGAAGAAAGAGTCATTAGATATTAGTGGTAGCATCCAGGAAAACTCAGATCTCACATGGGATTTTCACTGTGCAGTCAGAATGTTCTGTGCTAACTCATGAGGAGTTAGGCAGAGAATGTCACCCCAGAGCAGCCTTAGCAAAGGATCACAGGAGCAACAGAGCAACTGTGTCAGCAGCTGACAATTTGCACTAATTAGACATGTTGTCTACAAGGCTCAACCATTCGATTTAAAAGCACTGCTTGACTTCTCTGAAGAAGCATTGCTTAACCCCTCTGTACATGCACAAGGCAGAACAGGTCACAAAGTGGAGTCTGTACAGCTTTACACTGCACTAGTAAGTTTTTTACTTCTTATACAGGTATTTTTGTGATTTCTTTGGCAAGTGTGGCCATCATTTCAGACACCTGAACAGAGAAGATCCACTAATAGGAGCAGGCAAGGCTGGAATAAACCAGAGAGAGCTACCCAACATTGAAGCAAGCAAACACTCATTTTAAAACAAATGAACAGTTCTCACATAGACACAAGCAATCCTGGATTAAGAGCAATGATTTTCCTCCGCATTCTCATGCAATAGCTTTGATATTCTACTGGATATTCTGGTGGATATGTTCACCAGACATAGTTCCATAAAAGGTAATAAGAATTTCTGTTCTGCCTTTATTCCTTCTCTGTATACAAATACAGAGAAGGAAAGAATACAGATTAAAAAATGAAAACAAAACCCCGAACAAAATCAAACTAAAACAAATTTTAAAAAAACCCACAACAATAAAAACCCCTAACAAAACAACAGAGAAAGGAGTCCTGGATCTAACCTACACCCTACTCATACCCTGCAGACTCTAAGTCAAACTCAGAGCCTTAAGCAATAACTTGTAAGATACAGTTCCAACTAGGGCAAAGTCCCCAAACACCGTTAAAACTTTTGAATGACTTTATCAGACCGGCTTTTGCATCTCTGGCTCAGAACTACACTTCTTTTATTACAGCCACAAAGATCCTGATTACAGAACACATCCTGATTTTTAAACACGTGAATGGGTCTGCTTGTTGGGGCACACACATACTCTTACTCCACTTTACCTTACCGAAGGTGGTAAGGTAACTAGTAAAAGGGACACAAACAAAATAGACAAACATTCATTTGAAACAGCAGACAATTATTTAATCTGAAGCCAAATTTACCTCAAAAATTATTTATCAAGGTTTCAAATTGGCCCACAGAAATGGACAGGAACTCCTGTACCAGAAATTGAACATCCCAGTCCTTCCCACCTCAAACCCACAAGTATCCCATGAGCAGACAGACAATTAAAAAAACACAAACAAACAAACCTCAAAACCCAAATACCCCCTGCACCCCGAACTAGACACAGCTCTTGCCATTACCAGTTTAAAGTCATTCCCCAGAAATTTTAGATTCCACAGAAATTCAGTAATTTTTTTTCTCTGGGTTAGATATAGGAGATTTTAAAAGATTAGGTACAAAACTATTACATATCCTAGCTAGCATCACCTGGGCTCCCATACTGCTGTTACAGAAGATCACTTTACGCGAAAACCTGAAAACCCTTTTGCACTATTTCTTAAAGGGCACTTCAAACACAACATAGTGAAGAATAGTGGTTTCATGTCCAGAAGTGTAAATGAAGATTAGTAAAGTCAAACATCACAGAAAGGGACTCAAGTTCTCAATATCCATCTGAAACTGCCAGTAATTTTATTTATGATCTTAAAATGCATTTCAAGCGAAACTATCAATAGTTAAGTCTGTTGGACTGCATAGAAAACGAACAAAATACCAACACAAAACCACCCACACTGCAATTAGTGTTTGCTCCAGTGCTGCGCCAGGATGTGTCAGTCTGCAAGAAATGCAGGCTTGCTTCCATCAACTATGATGCAGCTGACTGCACTGATAGCACAATTATTCTACTGATCATTTATAGCATTATGGATCAACAAAATAATGTTATAGGCTGAAGTCTGGCATCAGATCAAAAGACACATCAAATAGTGAACTTCTCCAGCATTTTCAGCATAGAACATGGGTCTCAAATGTTCCTTCTATCTGTGCTAGAAAACCTATAAACAGCATTATTATGACACCTCTGTTATGGAATTCATTGTTATTTTAACTACTGTACGAATGGAAGAAAAGAATGAATTGTCATTCACGTGGTATTTTCTGCTGTACACAAAGGTGGACTCTTAAATACAAAGTGTTTTACCTGTGTTTTACTCAGCTACTACTTCTACCTCGGCAACAGGTAGAAACTGTTGGAAACCTGCACATTTTCTTTCCCATTTTTTGAGATTTCAGTAATAGAAGTAATTTGTAAATAATTCGTTGTTTATGAAATTACAGAATATTTAAGTCAAAATCTCAAAAGTTTACATTAAAGTAGTGATTTAATAGTGCTTTCTAGCACAGACACTTCTGTGGGCGTTGTGTCTGAAGGCTGCTGCCCTACTTTGACTAACAGGGAGATTCACATCAATAATCCTGTGAATGCTGCCATGCACAAGCCATAAACACGCCATAAATGGTATGAGCTCAAGTAGCTGCAGTTCATCAGATGGCACTCACCACTGCTGAACACACAAAGGTGCTCAGTTATTAGGTTGTAACGGGAGTTGTGGCACGCTGCCCTGTGCCACCATTGAAACTGCTGCCAAAAAAGCCTCTCAACATCACTGAATGAAATATCTGCTTGACCAGTCTAATCCAAATAGCTTCACATTTACAGTGATCTTGGTAAGCAACTCTGAAAGTCCAGAAGTGCTTGGAAGCGTTTCCATCAGATCTTAAAAGAAATAAGGATGTCTCAGAGTACAAATACAAAGGAAAAGAGTTCTAATCAAGGTAAGAAAACAAAATTAAAACCTACCAGCCTTGATTTGTCAAGGACAAGGGTACATCCTGTGCCAGCAGTCTCAACTCTGCTGCCCTGAAACCATTCTGCTCCATTTACTGGAGTACATTGGTTTATGTAAGCATGTACTAAATACAGAGATGAAGCTTTCTACGGTTTGAACCTGTAAGACATTTTTGTAGTATTATGTAAAGAAGGACAAAATATGCAGACTTAAGAGCTAAAGTTGTAGCTTTAGAAAAGGGGAAGAAAAATAGCTCATGTAAGAGCTCACCAGAATGGCTGTACACAACAGAGGTAACACATCATCCTTGGAAGAAGTCAACAGCATAACAAAACTACTTTTTCTTCTGAGCTGCAATTTCTGCTGTAACCAGCATAAAAAATCCTACCAAATACCAGTGATTGCAACACTTACCTTACACCTATAAGTAGTGCTATCAGCATTGAACAAATAGGATCTGCTATCATTAGACCATAGTTCTGCATCAATATAGCAGATATGATGACACCAATACTTCCCAGAGTGTCTGCCACAATGTGCAGAAATACACCTGTAAGAGATTAAGGGATACCATTGCAACCTGCTGTTCTTAAAGCTAATGGAGCATTTCAGAGACATTTTACAAAAAGGAGTTTCAAAAACAAGATAATATGATCTCTACTTTTAAATTTGTGGTCAGTTTTGGGTCAAACACACAAAGATTTTAATGTATTTGTAGAACATGGGCCACTTGAAGAATTCACATTCTTTTCTGCACTTAGCACTAATGGGTATTTCATTGCAAGGCTATTAAGTTAAACAGTGATTAACAGCTGCAGCTAGATTTTTTTCATTCAATACCCACCCTTACTGCAGTACAGAAACTCATATTCCCTGATGCCTACAGTAGTGAGTACTGCATAAGATGGACAGACTGTCAACAGAAACAGTTCTGTAAAGCTTTGATATGTGCTAATGTTTAATAGGTAACACCTTCTAGAAATTATCTGGCAAAGAAATCCAAGACAAATAGTTTTGAGAATTAAACAATACTGCAGACATGAAAAGCCTTACTCTTATTCTGAAGAATAATACTGCCTTCAAGTACAAAGAAACACATACTTTGCAGCTAGACAAAGTTTATCCTTTGGAGCTCTCTGCTGGCAGTGACTGGAAGTCATTCAGAAACAGCTTTTTGGATGCAGTTCTCCAGACAGATAAGCCCCTCTTGTAAAAACAACACACAACTATAAACCAGCTCTTTTGGGATTTCTCCAAACCTGCATTTGTACTGGGTCTGGCTGGGACAGAGCTGGGTTTCTCCACACCAGCCTGCATCAAGGCCTTCTGTTTCTCACAGTCCCACAGCAGGAAGGCTGGGGTGGGCAAATGCTGGGAGGGGAGGGCACACAGCCAGGCCAGCTGATCCAAACAGTCCACAGGGACATTCCACTCCATCCAACACCATGCTCCCCAACAAGACTAGAGTGTTGTCTTTCCCAAATAGCTGGTGCTCAGACTTCCCTAGGCATTGATCTGCGGTGGGATGTGATTGCTCGTGAGTGATTATCTTGAGAGTGACAGTCTTTGCATCACTTGGTGGGGTTTTTCCCTCAGTATCGAAAAATTAAAATAAAATCAGGTCTTTTTAATATGCTTCAATTAAAATGAGTCTTTCACAAAAAGACCAACTTTCAAGTATCTTCAACTGAAGTACTGAGTATACATATATATAATACAGTGTACTGTAAATTCTGGAAGAACTTGTCAATGTTCCTTTTCAAGGACTACAAACAAGCCAGAAAATCACCCAAAGAGAAAACCCTATAAACATTTGGGTATGTCAAATAATTACTACCTCCTACATATCATAATTGTCTACCTTTAACTTCTGAACATTTAAAAAAAGCAAAACGAAACCAACAGCCAACCAAAACTCAAAACCAACATCTAAATTATCCACAACTAATGCTCAGGAGATCAGAGACTCCAATACTACTTAAAGAAATTGATATGCATTAACATCTGCTCTAAACCAACTCCAAGAGCTTGATGAAATGGAAGTTGTAAGCTCAGGTAGTCTTTAACAATTATATCAATCTGCATCTTTTAAATACCTTCTAGCTTAATCACACTGTTCTTCATGTTACAGAATATATATTGCAATTAGGCTCCTTAGGTTTCTGCTTTTAACCACCCTTTCCCAGTTTTTAATTGATTTTTCAGCCTCAATAACCAAAGCTGAATCCTAGCATTTAGAATGTCTCTTTTAAACTGTGTTGACACTGCATTACATTAGACTTCTGTGAATGTCTCAATACCTACTCATGCACAGGGTACAAGTAGAGCTGTTTACAAGGGGAATGGGACTTGATTAAATATCTCCTTTAAGAAAAACATGGCGGTTATCCAGAGGAACCCTCTGAAACAGATGTGTGACAGACCCAGGCAGGCAGACTGTGATAAAACAAATAAACCATCACACTTATTCTCATCATACCTTGTAAAATCTGTTTGCTGGATCCAGGCATTACTTCCAGAGAATGGTCATCTGTGAAGACAATTATTGACATATTAACCTAGACAAAGGCTCTCTCTAGTGGCCCTTCTGTTACACTCTTCCTTTTGGAAGTGTCTTGGACAGACAGGCTGCTCACAATGACCAGCTTTTACTCAAGCTATTGCTTTTTAATGCAGCAATTAAGCTAAAAGTCTTAAAATGCATTTCTTAAAATAAAACATCACTTTACACAATAGATTTCTACATAGGATAACACTTGGAGAAAGAACAAGTAAGTAAAAAATCTTCTCAACCAAGCAGATTAATACCTTTGTAGCATTAATCTGAAAGGTATTGTAAGAAAAAAACTTGTTAAGGAGTAGCAAAAGACTTCTAGTGAAGATATACAATAATTTACACAACAGCTGATTTGAGTATCAAATTGCACAAGACAGAGAGCTACACTCACTGGTCTACAAGGGTGGGGGCCACGGGGAAGGCAAGGAAGAGGCAGCAGCAGGGAGCTCCTGCTTTCCAACCAAATTTCAGAACTACTGGAAAACAAATGCCAATTTTCTAAGAATAGCAAGGAAGCGACAAGTAAGTATTTTTATGCTCTTTGTCACCTCCTGTCTGCCAGTTTCCACTCTACTCCCTGCTCTGAATGTGCACATTTTGATCACGTCAGATCCCAGCTTATGGCTCAGGCAGGAAGGACTGACAACCCTGCATTACCACAAGGCTTTCATTTGCATTGCTTCAAATAGGTGGTGCCTACATGGCCTCTTCTCCCATAGTGAAGGCTACTGACCATATTTTGCATAAATGTCTCTTTTCAGATTGTTTGCCTTCATAGGAAAGATTTAAGCATAGCTAACATGAAAAGTATCTTTTTCATCACCATCTTAAAACAGATTATAACTACACAAAATGGGGAAAGTCTTATTTGAGATCACAAACCAAGTACAACTAACAATCCCCAAGTACCCAAAGATCGCTTGTTCATTTTTTCTAACATCTTGAGCTGTAAAATGATTCAAATGAAGAACACTAGCAAAACAGCTTAACTTTGTCAATTGATCTTAATGAAAAAACTGAAACAGGGCACTTGATAACTAATTTCACTATGCTGCGATACCATACAGCTGTTTCATCTTTTGCCAACACACAACATTATAGTGCATACGCAAAAACCAGAGGTAAAGCAAAATCTTTGAAAACTAACACTGAAATTACCGCAAGTGAAACACAAAATGAGTCACAAAATATGGTAGTGGCAGAGCACTACCAGACATTTAATGAAGCTACTTCCATGTATGATCACAACAAGCTGCCAGCACACTCTTTTTTTTTTTCCAGTAAGTTATTAATAGCAGATTTAGATTGAGTCAGGATGGTCTATGGTATCAACTCAGTACTTACCATGACAATAATCCTGACCATGAGAGTGTCCATGGCCATGACCATGAGTGTGTCCATGGGAATGTTTGTGCTCATGGCTGTGTCCATGATCTCCGTGACTGTGACCATGGCTGAGACCACCATTAAACAGAGAATGGCTGTGCTCATGCCCTGTAAACAAATACCACCATCAGAGTATGATGAATACATAAATGATGAATAAAAGTACACTTACATTTGTTTCTCAGCTATTCAAAACCTATTCATATTTTAGGTGATCTGAAGGTATGGTTTTTAAGGTTAAGAAACTTAACACAAGCTGTTTGTCATCTACAGTTCTGCTGTGTAGACATATTATATATTTATATACATATATATATTTATATACACACACATGAAATATACCAGGTTTGAGAAGTCAAGTGCTTTTATACATTCACGTTTCTGAGACATGTTGAGCTAAACTTTTAGTACAACTTGAAAAATGTACACCTCATTAGATATAAGCACTTTAATAATAGCTATTTTAACAAACCAGAAATTGACTGTCATTCCCAAATTAAAAATTCAAGCTTAGATTGCTGCTTAAAAGCCAAAGACTGTGTTCTTCCACCAGTCTATGTAAGCTTATATGTTAAGCTCAAAGAGAGACCCATAGGCTTTGCAGAAAAAACCCAGAGTGTTTACTATGTGTATTTAAGCAAATAAACTCTGCATTTCAATTCAAAATACACTAAGTTAAGAAGCATCTGAAGTAGAATCATCTCATGCTTAAAATTTGGTTCAGATACTGTTTTGTAAATTTTCCAGTCACAACCTTGCTTAAGTCCAGCTTAAATTTGTCCAAAAAGATGCTCTGAAAATCTCTTTCAATAAGGTGCAGGAGTGTGCATGAACTCCAGAAAGCAGATTCTGGACTTGTAGGTGTTCCAGTTAATGGATATTAACATGAGAAGTACACAGGGGTATAGCAGGGCTAGTAATAAAACACAGAAGCCAACATAGCAAGAGGTCACACACACATTTGGCTAGGATTGCCATTAACAAGGCATCAGATGTAATCCTGGGGATCTCACTGGGGGATAATAAGGCCCTGGAACACAGACTGCCAAGAAAGGAAACAGTACTGGAAGTCACATCCTACCAGAGCCGTGTGAATGCCCATGACCTCCATGCTGAAAAACAAATATTCCTATAAGATTCACAATGAATCCTAGTATAGAAACAGGAAGAAGTCTCTCATGATGCACATCAGGAGGCTCAAGTGCTCTCTAAAAAAAAAATTAAAAAAAATTAAACCAAACAAAAAGCAAATGTAGAGTTTTACAGTCTCTTTACACTATTAAAATGCACCAAAAAACTACTTAGATACAGGAGCATTCTCATACATAACATATATATAGACATAATTAAAAATTACTCAGGACTTCCAGTTTTTGTGATGATAGACCGATTCTCAGTGTCTGAAAATAAAGTTCTATTAATAAAGCTGTGAAAGTACAGTAGAATATTCTGAGAGTCTAGCTCAGTTTTATCATAAGATTTAGTTATGCTGCAGAATGTGGCTCAACACCATGTGAAAACATTCAGGTCTGTTCCAGTATGTGGATTGCTTAAGTCACCTGTAAGACTTCTAAGAGTCTAGAATGCTATTTCTTCCTTTCTCCTTAGAAAGGTGAGGCAATGAGGGGAATGAAATACTGAGAACAAATCATGACATTTTTTAGAAATTCCCAATTACAGATTGATTTTTTCCAATTCTTTTTTATCCTACTTCCTCTGGAATTCTCTTCTCTATGAGACATTATAGACCTAACACAATTTGCATCTGAAGCTAAGCGTGCTTACACTTGATGAGTGTAAATTACTACTGACAGAGGAGAAAAACATTCACCATCTCTCCACAAGGATGAAAGGTACAGGCAGTAAATAGCAAGGCAATAAAACTTTTAGCAGATGTAAAATTCTAAAGGAACTCAGAGAAAGAGAGTCACCATCAGAAGCAAAGAGAACACTTAGCATGGGAACTCAGATCAGCAGGAAGAGAATTATGTTTCAACATTAGTCTTGATCTTGCCATAGTTTTTAATTTTTCTTGTAAGTTTTGCTCCTGTTTCTAGATTTGAAGTTTTCCCAGGCTTTCAGGCAATTTCAGCCCAGTTTTAACTGATTTTGAAGTATTTACAAGCCTATCAAAGTAGAAAAAATGTTCAGTGTAGAAAAAGCTCTTCCCAATTCTTTGTTAATAATAGAAAAAATTAATACTTATTCTGAACTAGAAGTCTAATGAAATTTATAGTGTACTTCCCATTAAAAAGTAAAAGCATTAATTCAAGCTGATTAGAAATAGTTATCAGTTTTTCTATTTATCTCTTAATCCTTGATGTTGCCCTTAATGTCTAAATTTCAATCTTGAAATTATTACCTGAACCATCATGTACAAAAAAAAAATTAAGAAAAGAGCCCTTGTAAATGTTTAAGTTATTACTACTTGCCATTTATATCAGACTTCAAGATTTGGAGAACAGTGCTCTTTCTTTAACAAGCTGGTCTAACTTCACAGCAAGTTACTCATGACTAACTCCTCTCCTCTGAATGACTTCTTTGGACCTTTCTCTCTTGGCGTCATTTCTTTAACAATGAGAAGTGAAGATCTTTCTAAGACATCCTTAACTGGCTGAAAAAAAGGACAGGCTCCATCTCACAGAATCTTTACACATAAACAAAATACACTATTTAAGAAGCTAGTACAGATACACTGAAAAAACTAGGGTTTTCTGTCTTGAAACAGCAAATTCAGATGGACCTATTCTCTCTGACTTTTAATCAATTATGAACATAATTAAATTTTTCAAGTCAATAATTTCATTTATTCATGTTAGAAATAGAAATGTTTATCCATATTAATTATAGAACGTAATAGTGTAATTGATTTCATAACATACCTCAACACCTTCAGAAAAAATGAAGAATGCTGTAAAGATGAGGAATAAACCATTTACAAAACCAGCAAGTACTTCTGCTCGAACATAACTGCAAGAAACAACAAAAAAGAATAGCAGATATTACCACCTTCATTTAAATGCTGAAAATTAGAACTTAAGAGACTGGAGTGAAATCTCCTAGTTCTCAAACACTTACATTAAACAGGAATTTGCTAAATGGAAGACGGCACATAAATTACAGATTAGTATATAAAACTGACCACGTTGCATTTTGACAGAAACTACCTGATCTAGATGAAAGAAACTTTTCAATATGTCAAAATATTTCCATTTAAGATCATGTCTACTCGAAGTTATGGTATAAATGTATATTTGGAAGCCATGAACCAAGATAAGCATGTGAAATCTAATCAAAGTTTTCTGATGTCAAGTTAGGATTAGTATCAAACAGATTAATTTTCTTCCCCTCCAGAAGGTAGATTTTCAGTAAAAGTTTTAAGTGGAAATTAATTATTTCAAACATCAAATTTTGACAATAACAAACTGCCAGGTTAGAATAATATGTAGCTCAATGTAGCAAACATCAGACTCAACAAATGTAGCTGTTCTCTGATAAATGGAACACCAGCTGTTTAAATGCTGAGCAGTAATTAATACAGAACGTGCTTTCACTGCAATTAGGTCATGGTACGATTCTCTCTAAACTGATTTCTATGCACACTGGAGCTTCCTAAATTAAACTCTGCTTTAAGTTTCAAACCATATGATTCACACTTAAGCAAGGCACTTGAAGCTAAGTGCTGGCACTCAGGTCAATAATGCTATGGGGAATGCCCATGTTACAACTCATTTGCTATTAATCAGTATTATCAATTAATAATATTGTACCACCAGTATTGTTTCAGAGGGCACAACTGCCATGTTCAGTGGAACCAAGTGCCTCTCAAATACCAGCTACAGCAGGTAAATCCACCGAGGGCGGTATGGGATGACACACCTCAGCCTTGAGGATCCATGTTAATGGCAGTCACAGCTCCCAAATCCTGCTGCTTCAAAGAATCATGGCTTATAATCTCCAGTGCAGCATCACTGAGACTTAGCTCCTTCAGGTTGTAACTTTCTGTTCCAAAGGAGGAGTGGGACCCCAGCAGTCTGGGAATCCCTGTGACGCTCCTCACTGCACTATGAGGACAAACCCAGGATGTGGCTGCTTGTTCTCCACTGGTGCCATTAATACACAGTAATGCAGGGCAACTTTCTGCTCTCTAACTTGTGTTCACTAGTATGATCAGAAAGATCTTGGAAGTGATACACCTTCTTCCCAAAAGCAATGCCTTCATATTTTTATTATTTCTGTTAACTTAGATATTTACATAGCTCACCTTAAAAAACACCTCACTTTCAACAGTTTTTCCATGTTCTGCAGAAAACTTGTTTGTAAATGAAAAATGACTACCTAAGCATTTACTGTAATACATTAAGGTAACAGCCTGAAGTTTCTTACCCATATGAGAAAGCATCGTTTGACCTCCATTTGGAAATAACTGAAGCTGCTAATCCAGCCAATAGAGCAGTACAGTCAAAAAACATATGAAAAGAATCTGATATTAGACCTAAACTGAAAGAGAACAGGAAAAAAGTGTTATGTTCCATATGCTACATAATGAGCATGAAAAAAAAACCCACAGACATTAATCTTGTACACACTCGCAGAATATTCTGTGTTTCTAAACTTCAGGCATTGTTTTGTTAGCACAGAGGAGAAATCCATGCTTCATCACCAACACAAATATGATGCCAAAACTGCTTTTGTCAGCTTAAGGAAGGCAGTTTGGAAGAGTGCTTGGCAAAAAAATCCTCCTAGCATATGACTTTGGTGATAGTGAAAGGTGGTTTCCACTGACACAAACCAAAATCCCTGGAGTAGATGTACCAACAGCCACATCTCTCATCACCATAATTCAACTTTAAATCTTTGCCTTAGGAGCGGCAGAGCACTGACTAGAAGATACACACCTCTGAGACCTAGAGGCTGAAGGAATCAGAGGCTGAGAGACCACATCTTAAACAGCTGATTTCAAAGACCAATGCACAACTGTTTGACAACCTTGACTGACAAACACAGTTAAAGTAAACCAGCATGCTATAAAGTTCAAAGCAACTTCAATTAGTTCATGAGTTAGCCAGTCAATAGAACTCATATCAGTTTGTAGGCTATAGGTAGACTGGGGTTGACACCACAAACAAGCGTTGCCAAAGTTTACCAAATTACTCATGAACAGGTTCTGTAAGTCTGCAGGGAAGTACATGCATTGAAACAAACAAAAAAAAAAAGCCACATATTTTAAAAGACATTTGATACAGAGGTACTGTTGAGCACTTGTTACTCAATAGTTGCAGAAGTTCCACTTTCCCAGTTCTTTGGTTGTCTAAGAATGATTACATACACAACTCAGTTCTTGAAAAACTGAAGCACAAGAAGCAAGTACTGGTTTAAGAAGTTCTAGAGAATAGACACATGTCCACATGGAAGTCAAATACTAAGTTTCCTTAGCCTAAGTTCCAACCACTTCACATTAAAAAGCCAAGCCATTTCAGCCTTACTGAAAACAATTACAAGATTAATCTTAAGTGTTTCAGATTAAACACTCCACAGTGGAAGAAGTGGATTTGAAAGCGAGGAAAGACCAAGTGCCTTGCTCTATATATTTACATATATACTTTTTGAACACATACAGAGTTATACATACACACAACTGTAACATTTAAGAAAGAGGGATGATGGAGTGGTAAATTCTCCTGTAGTTGCTGTAGCCAACAAAGCAGGAGAGATGAAGCTGTTCTGAACAAATTTTAAAACAAGACCGGATGCCTAAGAAGCAGCAAAATGGAATTTGCTACCAAATTCTTTAAGGGTTTTGGTGGCATCTTCCCCCTCCCCACAACCAGGTGACATCTTTAGGGAAACAGCTCATTTTAGGTTTGGTTCTGAGCAGTTAGGAAGATCCAGTGAGGAAAAAAAACCCACAACAAAGCACACCAAACATTCAGGTAGAAGGTAATTAGCGACAGTAAGTTGTACTGATTATGAAATGGAAGGAATAAGCATGGCTAAACAGAGAGAGCTACTGCTTTCTGACTGTTTGGGTTTTGGTGGGGTTTTTTCTTTCTTTTTTTTTAATAGAGCCTTCTGAGAAAGAGAAGTGTATAAGGACTGCTACTCTAACAAAATCCCATACAAATTCTAGAACCAGAAGTTATACAGCAAGTTACCATGGCACTGTGCTCACACCTGCAAATCTCACTGAGGCAAGACTTACCTTAAGTGCAACACCAATACAGCTGTGCAGCTTTCAAGACCTAAGCTGACAATTCCAGGTGGCCAGAGGCACGTGGATTTATCAGCAGGGGTCAGCAGACTGCATCTGCAATGCAATTCACCTCCTGGCATAACCATGCTCTGCATCATAGGTACAGCTACAAGTGATTGAGCTGCACAAATGGCAGGAAGCCTGGTAAGAGACCCATCTCATTTCATCTGAGGCTTTTTTTAAGTGACCTGTAAAGTAACAAGACCTTAGAAAAAATGGGTGCAAAGCGATTACTAAACTAATCAAATGATCCAGTCAAGGACCAGCCAAACAGTGAACCACCAGCAACATGGGATGCATGCAAGAACTGCTGTTAGAACCTAACACATCATCCAGAGTATAAACTGGTAGAGACCCTGTACTCAAACACACTGTGTCTAAATAAAGACACTTCCACAGCTGATTTAGTTTAACACTAAATTAAACAAATGTGCACACATAGCAAATTTCAACCTTAAACAAGCAAACAAGCTCTGAGCCAGCAAACTCGTGACCAGTGACAGAACTCGAGGAAACGGCATGGAGCTGAGTCGGGAGAGGTTTAGATTAGACTTTAGGAAAAGGTTTTCACCCAGAGGGTGGCTGAGCATTGGAACAGGCTGCCCAGGGAAGCAGTCACAGCCCAAAGCCTGACACAGTTTAAGAAGCATTTGGACAACCCTCTAATGTGAGTTCAGGAAACAATCTATTTGACAAACAAAAGCTCAGGGGAATTTCTCATGTGAGGAGCAATGGAACTGTGTCTTCAAAATGACAAAATAACTCTCCCTATAGGGCTCCTTATTTGCTTGTTACATGTTTGCTTTGACTGAAGACATTGCTCATCATATTCTCTGCTACCCCTCTCTACTAAAGAAGTGCTTGCTAAGACACTGTTTTGTTCTAGCCCAAAATCAAGACTTAGAGATACCCAAAACTAGTGACTTGAGATATAAACAAAAAGTTCAACTAATGGCTATGCAGCAAATTCTAATTCTTAATCTCAAGTAGGAACAGAAGTGAGTGTCTATTGAATTCCAATATGCCTTATTCTTCAGTGACAAAAGTTCTGTGTCACTAAGGTTTCTCAGTTTAGTTATCTTATATACAGGACTTTTTAAGGTCACACAATGAAAAAAATTGTTATGTTTAAAAGACAGACCTCAGAACAAAGTCTCATGAACACAATGCTCTTTTTATCAGAACAGCTAAGAAAAATATTTACATCTGCTGAGTTATTAGGAAAAAAATCCATACTCAAATAGGCAGACTATTCTTACAATAACCCTCACACAGTTGCGAAGTGGACCAACATCAAAGCCAAAACCAAACACATTCAAAATGGTCTGGGTGCTGCCAAGAGAGTCTGTGCCCATGACAGCACTGTATGCTTGCTGGTTCCACAGGAGCAATTACTGTAATCAAGGTTAAGGATTTTATAATGTCATTTGAGAGATTCAGAACAACAGGGCAAACGTTAGGATGCAACCGTTTCCAAATCCACATTGCTGCATTCACTCAAGATTTTTAAGAGCTCTAGTAATTTGTGTCCATATTACAGCTTTTGGTAAGGAGGACAATGCTGGACTTAAATGACATTTACATGCCAGTCCACTCTGACCTGAACTATTAACAGGGATTGAAATACCATCATAAAACAACTTCTCCATCATTAATGGGACATGATGTAAATACTAGCACCATTGCCTGTTTTCTACCTTTACACTGCACACCAGATTGAAGATATTCTGCATTTCTACTTATATTTCACTACAGATTTTTCAGTAGCAATTTAGTCAAGTCTCCTCCATTTTTTCCACTCTTGTGAATTTTTGCACTATGTAAAGTACCACTCAGCTATATAAGGCTGTGTCAAGTCCTGTTTCTCCCCCGAGACAAGGATGCTTGAGGCAGCGATATCCAGGTATCAACCTACGGATGAAGCTACACTCCCCAGCAGAGGATCTCTGTGGCAAGCGGCAGCTACAGCCCCCAACTCCCATATAGCGGGCCGAGGCCAGGCTTCCTCCTCAGTAAAGTACCGAGCATAAGAGCAATTCCAAATAGCTTTCCCCCGCAACGCGCCGAGTCGCGCTCCCCAGCCCGAGCGCCTCCCCCGCGTCGCCGGGACCCGGCAGAAGGGACGGCGGCGTCGGTCGCTGCCTACGAGTGCTGTCCCGGTCGGGGCAAGCGCTCCAGCGGCCCCCAAGGCTCTACTGAGCGGCCCCTCCGGACGGCGGGCCAGCAGGCCGGGCCCTGCCGACAGCAGACGTGGCACTGGCCGGGCGGGACGCGCCGCTTCCTGCGCGCTGCAGCCGCGCTCGCCCCGCCGCGCCCCCGCCCCGGTACCTGTTACTCCAGATGCCGTAGAGCAGCTCCACGAAGGCGAAGGAGAGGTTGAGGCAGAGGAAGGAGAAGAGGTTGCGGGAAGTCTTATCCGCCAGGATAGACCTGCGCAAGGAGCACACCGCGGG